>BOSO01027858.1:596-16217 GCA_018403395.1 Gorsachius goisagi
CTCCTGCTCGGCCAGGTGCATAACAAGCTGGGAGTACAGAACAGCTAGGACAGCTGACCCAAACTGACCAAAAAGCATTCCATACCATATAACGTCATGCTCGGGGAGGGTTAGTCGGTCGGTCGCGGGCAGAGTGGTGGCAGCTCGGGCTGTGTGATCACGGCTCGGGGGGAGCAATCGCTGCTCGGGACGGGCTGGGCATCGGTCAGCGGGTGGTGAGCAATTGCATTGTGCATCACTTGTTTTATATATTCTGTATATTCCCTTACCATTATTATTATTATTATTGTTATTCTTCTCTCTTATTAAACTGTCTCTATCTCAACCCACGGGTCTTACTTTTCTTTTCCAATTCTCTCCCCCATCCCACTGAGGGAGGGAGGGAGGGAGGGAGCAAGCGGTTGCGTGGTGCTTAGTTGCCAGCCAGGTTAAACCATGACAGTTGGTCTAGACAAAAAGTTTCTGCTGTTGTTACATGACTGCAGACCTGAAGAGTTTGATAATCAAAATGGTAGGTCATTTTCTGGGTAATCTCAATTAAGTGGCTTCTAGTGTTCAGCAAATTCTTCTTAAATGTATTTTCCTTCACAGAAGTGAACAAACAGAAATTGTTTTAACCTTGTAGGAAAATGTCAGGCTTCATTAGTAGTTTTATGAAGATTTCCATCTTCAGTTAATGACACCATCTGCTTAAGTATATTTTTCCCCAATCATCAGTAAAAAACCACTGGTTAAAAGGTTAGGTAGTTAAGGGTGGCTTAAACGGTTTTCATTCTAATCAACTCATGTCTATCTTTTATTACCTTTACTTTTTGTATAAATGTTTTCTAGGTTTCTCCATTTGACTCAAATGACAACCTTCTAGAGAAGAAAATTCGTCAGATCTATTTATAGAGTAAAAGTAAACTGTCTTCTCAATACTTTTTGCTGTGTGCTAGAATATTGTTGTCCATTTTAAAACTTTTATTTTAGAACAATATTTTCAATTCTTGATTTGGGCTTGGAAATTTAGCTAGACTGTATAAAATTGTTATGTTAGATGAGACTGAAAACAAATTATGTAAGTCCAAAAAAAATTACCCAAATCTGATGTAAGTTACAAGTAACTTAAGGAAGTATTACGGAAGTTTGAAGGGTTTAGGGTTTAATGCCTTGTTTAATTTCTTGCTCTCAGATAATAAAACCATGACTGATGCAGAGAAGGGGAAAGGAATTTTTTTTCACTGCTTTTTCTAGTCCAAGAGTGAGGGGGCATCAAATAAACTACCAGATGCAAAAGAAACTAAAGAAAACATGTCCATACACCATGCACAGAGGACTTGTGGAACTCCTTGCCACAAAACTTTTCCAGTGCTAAAGGATTCAAAAAGGGATTGGGTGGTTTCACAGAAGAGGACCCATGGCCTTTTATGTACAACACGGAATATCCTGCTTCTGTCACCAGGATTCCCTGGGTTTCAGCTCACTTCTTATTTGTATCGCATTCAGGGAGTATCACTACATACTTGTATTGTAGAACATTTCCAAGAGAATGCAATGATTATGCTTCCTATTCAGTGATCAGGCAAACTTATTATCCATGATTTTTCATTTATTCCAATAAATTCTGAGCATCTACTGTCTGGTCCAGGTAGGCCTCAGGGATCCAGATGCAAAAAAATAATTCTGAGCTTTGATTATACAGTTCTTAGTATTTAGATCTCAGATTTTGGATATGAAACTAAAAAAAAAATTGGAAAACTATCAAACAAAATCTTCTAAGAAATATATGTGAATTCTACAACATAACAAAATTAAATCAGAAAGTATTTGTGTATAGTATAAGAGATAATTGTATTATTGTTCTCCATAAAGCTGTAGGAAATGAAAGCAGATAAAACCCACCGACTCCCACAGTACAGGTAACTGCAGGGGCTAGATAATTTTGCTGTTCATGACTATTAACTTGCTATCAGATGTTTAGAAGAGCTTAGAGGTACTGGACACATAATAGGTTTCATCACTTTTGAGAAAGAAAGAGGAGGAAGAGAGCTAGAGAGAAAAGAATTGGACAAATTCAGTAAAGTTTGGATAGGCCACAGCAGGTATGTTTCTCATCCAGTACTTTTATCTTTAAGAATAAATAATTGATTCATTCAAAGAATTTAGGGTCAACTTCATACAGTAAACAATGCTAACAACAAGCAGGATTTGCTTATGCTATATGCTCATCAGGGGTGTGTGTGTGTGTCATCATGATGACTGCTATTCCATAGGCAAACAGGGGTGATAAAATATAGGCAGAATGAAATGGAAAGGATAGTTCTTGTGAAAAAAGCAGAAGTGGAGATAGGAACCCAAAGCAAGAGTGAGAGGAGCAAGGAAACAAACACAACAACAAAGGAGAAAAGAACATGCAAATTATAACTAAGGAATGAAGGTGGAGAGCTTATGCAAGTCCATATATGAAGATTAATCTTCAAATAAACATGTCAATAAAGAAGTTGTTTTATTCTTTCCACAATAAATAATACTTGAAGTATGTTATTTATACCAGTAATGACAAGTATAAATTGTATTTTTTAAACGTAGTATTTTCTCCTCTTTTTAAAAACTTGATGTGCAAGATGATGGTGAACATGCAAAACAACGAGCACAAAACATTATTCATCCAAGAACTATAAACTACTGTGGGAGTCATTCCTTTATAGTGCAAATAACTCTCTACAAATGCAGTCTAGGAATCTTTATGTTCAGTGAAAAAAAAAACCCCAAAACCACAAACCTTAAAAATACATTTACAGTATAGTGGAAAATCAGAAACCAAGCCATAAAAATGAAGAAATACAACCTGGAATAGAATAAGGAAAGAAAAAATGCAAA
The DNA here is from genome assembly GCA_018403395.1 of Gorsachius goisagi. Classification (NCBI taxonomy): domain Eukaryota; kingdom Metazoa; phylum Chordata; class Aves; order Pelecaniformes; family Ardeidae; genus Gorsachius; species Gorsachius goisagi. The sequence goes on from BOSO01027858.1 coordinate 3,459, forward strand.
TTCCACAGAAAATGTATTCAATTTCTTACTAACTTCAGAAGACGTGCTGATTTTGCAAAATCAAATGGACAAGTTTGATTAAATATGTTTAACTATATCTAACATGTTAATTATATGTGGAAGGACATGTACTTCATGTGCTCATTTATTCTGTTAAAACACAAGAAAACTTCATTTTTTTCTAAGCTATTCCAAGAAAGAGTGTACATTTGTTCAGTGGAAGCACGAGGAGCTAGAATGCACATCATTATTATTAATTCATGACTTGTGATTCCTTTGTAAATTCCAGCCTGGATTTTATTAACAGAATCAGAAGCATTGAAGCCAGACTGAGTCATCAGTTTTATGGGAAAAAGTGTAAATACTTGGAAGATAGCCAGAGGACAGCCAATGCCAAACTAGAATTTTATTTTTATTTTTATTTGTGAAACAAATAATTTACTTTACATAATTTTGTTGAAGAAATAATGGTCATCTTTACCCATTTGTGCTGGGTAGAAGAAAAGCTATACTATAGCTGCAATATGATGTTGTTTTCATGCCAGATCTTTTCAGAATATATTTCTTGATTTGGTTTTGCTTTCATCTCATATTTCATTTGGACATAAGTAGTTCTCTTTAGTAGTATTGTAGTTATATAAAAAATGCATCCAAACAAACATTGGTCTGGACACAAATTGATGTCTTATATTTAATAATACTTCTACAGGTACTATGATGGGTTTCTTAGTACTGTGCAAAGCCATACTTTACAGTGATAACCAGTCTGTTTGAAGAATTGGAAGCAGTATAAACATGTCAATGTAATATAGTTCTTAATTTATTAGCATATGGGCACCTCTGTTCAGTCTTCCATTCCCCTTCCCCTCCCCCTTTCCTATCTGATTTTCCTTTTTCCTTTACATTTTTTCTTTTCTTTTCTGGATCCCTTATCTTCATAATCCATCTTCAAAATATGTTTTAGGAAGGGATGTCAGTCAGTCCACTCAGATTTTGTAATCTGGTTTTGTTCTCTCCTATACCACTGGAGAATGATTTGATCACATGGCAGTAGGACATCAATGTCTATTTCTGTTCTTGAAGATGTACACTTTGGAAAGGAGAACTACAAGTTCATTGGACTGAAAAACTTGAGAAAAAGAGAATGATCCTGTTTCACTATATATGTTTCACTATGTACTCACCTGAGAGGAAGGAAACCTGGTTTCCAATCCCTGCTCTAATTACTTAGTAGTTTTATTCCAGTTATTTATTAAAACATCATAAAAATCATTAATTTAGCTGTAGTATCTTCATTCTCTCCAAGAAATTAACTTGAGAGGGTAATACAGTTTAGGCATCACCAGGGTTAGACTGTAGATGAAGGAAGACTTGAGGACCTATATTTTGAATTTGGGGTCCCTAAAATTCTATTTAACTGTTACACTAGACATTGAAGACCTTTTATGGATTAAGGCTTTAAACTTTTATACCTGAAGCCATAAAACAGTGATAAACTTATAATATCTTACAACATTGCTGAAAGGTTTAATTCACTGACACTGACTGGAAACCACTTGAAAAAAATATTGAATGAAAGGTGTAGAAGTGCAAATGTAGTTATCTTTGCAGGGGAACTGTGGACAGGATTTCTCTCAAGCAGGCTTGTCAAGTTTGACCAAATAATAGTCATTGCTTGCTAGTGGTGTCTACTTAAAAGCTGAATTCAAAGAAGACCTACATTTATGGCATTTCTTCTCTTTTTTAATGAACAACTTAAGTGGGCACTCTCATTTAACAAAGACTTTGACAAACTGAATTCCCTTTAAATTGTTCATTTTGTTTTTCCCTCGTCAAGGCAATAATCTTTCTCTGGATAAAGGAATAGAGAATTTAGTCAACCCTTTGCACTTACATTTAGGAAAACCCCACCCCAAACAGAAGCTATATTCTTCTGAGCATTAACATCCAAGTGAAAAGGAAATGGTTCCCTATCACACTTGATAGTGTATCTTATGTGTACATGGGATGAAATCTCAGGCAATCCTTGTTGAAAAAAAATATATTTAAATAAGCAATAAAATTAGCGAAGACAACTGAGATTTATAAATAATCCATACCACAAATAAAGCCACTTTTATCTTCCTTGTCTTATGTCACTTCCCATCTACATTTCTTGGAGAATGAAATTTTAAAATAATAAAAATATTTTAAAATTTAAAACAGGCATTATATATAATATACTGTGACTTATTCAATGTGGTTGCACCTTTAACTTCATTAATATATGTTCTCATATGTATCTTGCTGTCTTTGAGAAAATTAATAGCAAAAGAGGCTTCCAGGCTTCACAAGCCACAGATCTGTTCATTTACTTCTCTTTCAACATGTTAAGTTTAATTTTTTTATAATTTTACACTAAGTTATTGTGAAATATTGCAAATGGCCAAAATTTTGGATACATATTTTATGACCAGGAATTATAAGACTTTCTTTAGATTAAAAAGCTGAAAAAAGTGTATGATACAGATACAGTATCATGAAGAGGTGTCAGATTCCAGGGGATAATTATGTTGATTTTAAGTGATCACAAATTCTAAGAGAGTAACCAGACTGATGGCTGAAATTAATTAGCAGGGATTGAATCCAAAAGCAAACAAGCATTTCTTCCCACAAGAGCCTGAGAAAAGCAAAGCATTTTTTCTGTACTCTACTCCACCCTCTAAGAGGTGAAGATATTGTTTTAACTAAAGCAGCAGGAGTTGTTTATTTTCAAAATTCAAGACACAAGTCTTTGTCATGAGACCTCCTTAAACATCAGTATTTTATTAGTAAATTTGGTTTATTAGATGAATACTTCATACATCACAGTGTAGTGATAGCAAGTGAAAAATTACCCCTTTGGGTTTGGCAGGGGGAGGGAGAGGGCATGTTCTGCAAATGCAAATCAAAGCTAAAGGATGAGCAAGGGATGGGGTATTTAAAATGTGGGATTGCCTTTACTGGATTAGGATTTTAGTATGCCTTATAAAAATCAATCCAATCTTTCTAATATTTTCTGTATTATTGTACAATTTCTGTCTTTTATGTCACCTGAGTGTACATGTTAGAGTTTAGCAGTGCAAACTACAGTCTGAGCACATTTACATAGGTTTTTTTAGATTTTTTTTTCATTATTTGCTTTTGACTATTTCAACACTTTTAATAAGTTTGCTTGAATTACACTGTGCATACTTGAGGAGAAATTTACTGCTTCTACAGTTATGTGCAATAAGGTGGTCTCTGACCAGACTGCTTTCAAAAAACGGACTTGTTCTTCAACTGTGGGAACAAGTAGAGTTTAGGAATGATGCAGGGCATAATGTGAAAAAGTGCACTGAAAGAATCTTTAGTTGTTATATCCCCCATAACATTATGCATCTAAACTTACCTGCATTCCTGACTTACACGTTCATAAAAGATAAACACCATCAAAGGCAAACCTTGTTATCTGTCTTAATATTGGGGTGAGATAGAAGAATAGCTGGCTATTTTTAGATTACTCTCAACCTTTATATACATAACTAAAGCAAGAAACCCACATGATAACAAATAATATTTGAGAAATCTGCAGAGGGGCAATTAATCTTCCCATCATCTTTATGATTATTAAATCTTTGAATTTCTGGTTTAAAATATCACTACACAGGTAAGAAAAAAAGGTTGAACAAAAAGGGCAGAAAAATTATATAGCCATCATATAAAACTGGATCAAAAATATTGGTATAATATTCTTTATTTACCAAGTAAATGCAATGGAAAATGAGTTTATGTATAACATACACATAGGCAATTTTATACATAGTCTTTCAAAGTGAAATAGGGGCGATAAAACACCAGAACATATTAATTTATGAACGTTCAGGGAACACTTAAAATGGTCTGCTGAGATATGCAAGTTTTTTAAATGCCAAATCTCCTTTTTTTTTAAAAAAAAAAGATCTTAAAAAGACTAACTCTGAAGAAGTAATAACATTAAGAATAAGAATATCTGATGTATTTATTTGCCTCAACTTTATTTCAAGACCATTTAGCAGTTTTAAATATTATCTCTCATTTACAGTAGAACTTCAGGAAAAGTAATCTGCTCATTATTTTCTAAGAATAATCAAAATACGAAAATTATGTAAATTGACACACATAATCACAGAAATCTGAGAGAAGTACCAAAAAAAAAAAATCTTTAAAATGGTTGTTTCTCAGTTATACAGAAGCTGAAAGATGAATGATTCTAACCTTAATGAGAAGAAAGTTTTGTAATTGAGTGAGCTGAATAAGAATATGTTAATATCAAAAGGATACATTTACTTTGGAATAAAGTTAGCTTTCTGTGCCCCTCCCTTAAAAAGGACAGTACAAGTAGAAAAATTACAGCTAAAATTACCCTTGACCATGTGACCTGCTGGTACATTCATTAAAACCAACAGTTGTCCAAATGCATCTAAGAGAAGAATTTGTTACAAGCCTGAAATTCTCCTTTATGTGAGTTTAATAGGCTATGCACATGACCTCAGAATCATATCCTATAAGCCAAGGAAATTTTAAGTTTATTGAGTATTTAAAAGCAAGATAGGTTGAAAAGATGAGCAGCATTACTCTCTTTTGTTGGAAAACATAAAAACTATAGAAATGGAGCAAATTTTTCAGTTGTATCAGTCCTGTATGGCCTGGGCTCCTGAAGTCAGAAAACAAAATTTTCAGTGGTAAGTCCATTCCCCCACATTTGGACTGTGGTCCTTTTCTGACAGTAATCTCCCAGCTGTAATGCTGCATTGTTTTTTTCTTTTCTAGAGCATGGCTTCATAGCTGTTGCTTATTTGAAGCTCTTTTCTTCAAATTGGAGATTAAAATACCCCATAGTCTGTGCTGCCAATTATAAGTAAGAATGAGCATTACATTTTAATCACATTAGAAAAGCTACATTAAACAAAGGGTGCTCCTTTAAAGATCCATATATGGTGTGTTAATATGATGTCTGAACAGGAATAATCATAAGATACTGTAAACTCAGCTTTTCAAAGCCAGAATTCACATCACTCACAAGCATTTTCTGTTCTTTATTTGCATGCATTACAGAACTTTACCGAAGCTGGAGCTTAGGGAAGGAGAAGACATGTGAGTGGGAAGTTTACCAAAGGACTTAATAATGACCTTGAAAATTGGTCCTATTTGTGTGTTTGAGATGTGCATGTAAATTCACAACAGTCAGAAGGGGCTGCCAAGGACCTGCCTACACCAAAAATATTTAACTTATTTAATGTTAGGTTCTAGCAAAGTTTGACCCTTAAGTGCTGATGCTGAACATGATTTCCAGCAAGCTATGTTGCCTACAGTCTGTCAATCAACATCATGTCTTCTAGCTTGTGATCTCAGCACAAGAAATGAACTGAATACAGATTGGTCTGTGGGACAAACTTCACCACAAGATGTGCAGAGCCACAGCATCCCACTCTTTCTAATCAATCATTGACCTGACAATTACAGAGCAAAAACCACATTAGCCTCTGATATGACAATAAAATGGTGTCAACATACTGAATTTTGTAACGAAGAACAGCAAAACACTTTTGCTGCTGCTCTGTTTATAATGCAGCTTCCTGTAGTGATGATGGGTTTGAAAATGGCCTTTCCACATAGTTCTGTGCTTTAAAAATATCAGAGCAAAAATTAGAAAAACACTAAACCACCTTCGCATCTCCTTCTTCCTTCCCAGGCTCAACTTCATTCCTCCCCCTCCAAGTGGCACAGGAGGACTGGGAATGAGGGTTGTGGTCAGTCCATAACAGCTTCTTTCTGCTTCTCCTTCCTCCTCAGACTTTCCCCTTGCTCGAGGGTAGGTCTTTTCCATGTGCTGCAGTCCTTCAGGATAAACCAGCTCCAGTGTGGATTCTCCATGGGCTGCATTTTCTTTCAGGGAAAATCGACCTACCCTGGCATGGGGTCTGCCACGGGCTGCCCAGAGACAATCTGCTTCAACATGGTCTTCTCCAGGCGCTGCAGGAGAATTTCTGTCCTGGCACCTGGAGCACCTCCTCTCCCTCCTTGTTCTCTGGCTGGTGTCTACAGGGCTGTTTCTCACACTGTTGTTTTGGGATTGTTGTGGTGGTGGTGTAGTGTGTTTGGGTTTGCTTCCCCCCCTCCCCCCCGCCAATCCTCTCTCCTTGCCCTCTGGTATTTTTGCCTTTTCTTAAATATGTTTTCCTGGAGGCATCCCACCGGTGGCTGAGGGGCTCTGCTTTGCCTGGCAGTGGCTCCTTTGAAAGCAGATGGAACTGGTTGTGACTGGCACAAAGCAGCCTCCTCACAGAGACCACCTCTGTAGGCCCACCCCCGTAGGCCCACCCCCCCCCCGACAACACCCTGCCACCTACACCTAAGAAACATAGTTTTAACTATTACTAATATAACTCTGAACGTCCTCCTCTTCCTTTTTCTTTCCCGAGTTTATATAGTGAGCATGATGTCATATGGTATGGAATACCCCTTTGGCCAGTTGGGGTCAGCTGTCCCAGCTGTGTCCCCTCCCAGCTTCTTGTGCACCTGGCAGAGCTGAGAAGTCCTTGGCCAGTCTTAGCCCTACTTAGCAACAAATAAAAACACCAGTGTGTTATCAATATTCTTCCAGTACTAAATCCAACACACAGCACTATGCAAGCCACTATGAAGAAAATCAACTGTATCCCAGCTGAAACCAGGACAGTATATAATTTATATTAGGATTACATTATTCACTTGAAAATAGCTAATTTCTTTAACTGTACTTCAACTTTTGCACTGTTTCAACTTTCAGTGATGTGCAAGTCTTCCTATTTAAAAGAGCTTCTCTGACCAGAATGACCATGACAGCTGCCTTCCCCCTACACCAGAGAGAGTGGTGAGGAAGGGAGAGAAACTGAGCAAAAACTTTACTACTAGAACCTTTTTTGAAAGACTAGTAATCTTTTTTTTTTTGTGGGGAAGATGCTAAAGTAGTAATGAGGATAGTTACCACTATTAATATCTCAACTATAAAATTCGAGAATTGGGAATGGACATTTAACATGTGCTCAGTCACATATAGCTTGATTTAGATTATGTTGTTCTTGTTGTGTATCTTAAGGATTGTTAAACAGTCTTGGTTTTATACAGGACTGATCTTTCTTCATCATCTCAGTTCCACACCACTAAGAATATAAAAAACATAGAATCATAGTATCATAGAATACCAGGTTGGAAGGGACTTCAAGGATCATCTGGTCCAACCTTTCTTGGCAAAAGCATGGTCTGGACAAGATGCCCTAGCACCCTGTCCAGCAGAATTTTAAAAGTGTCCAATGTTTGGGAATCCACCACTTCCCTGGGGAGATTATTCCAATGGCTGGTTGTTCTCACTGTGAAAAGTTTTCCTCTTGTGTCCAACCAGAATGTCCCCAGGAGTAACTTGTACCCACTACCCCTCATCATTTCCATGTGATTCCTTGTAAAAAGGGAGTCTCCATCTTCTTTGTAGCTACTGGAACACATTTTCTTTTCAAGAAAATACCTATATGAAGAAGCAAGTTGTCAATCCTTTGCAGAATCCAAAGTAATTAACTAAGGGCAAGGAGTTTAATCTGTCTTTAAAATGCAAAACCAGTACACCATAACCTTATTGTGAATTAACACGTAAAAGTCTTGCCAGAAAGGGGTGATGTTAATACATTATAGTTAAGGGATTGCCTCTAAAAGATTCCAGAGTGGAGACAATATTCAATAAAAGATATTGAGGCCTACAAGGTAGTGATGCTCTGCCAGCACCTTGTTTGCCAGATCTTTGGACTGGAATACAAAGTTTAAAATGGTTCCTTGACTAGGGGCTTCAGAAGGAAAAGCCAAAAAAACCAATATTGAGCACTAGTCTGCAAAATGTTTGAGTTAAGTTTGAATTCCTAACTCTCCCTTCACCTTAGGCGCCTAAGGTAGAGATCCAGAAGGACCTCTAAGTTATTTTGATGGAAAGCTAGTGACCCTTTCTTCAGAGTAGATTATTAAAACATTTGTTTTGGAGAACTAACCTGACCTCACTATTTCCTTTCAATGCAAGACTATAGAAAGAGGCTAATTGTGGTAGAACCACCTGCCCTGTTCAGAAAAACCTCATGGCCACAGCACTTGTATGGGAAATGGAGTCCAGAGCCAGTTCCTGGTTTACGTGAATGAGTTCGGAACCCTGCTTCCTGCCTCAGAGGGCTGGAGGACTATACGTATTGTTATCCTTTTGCCTGAAGTTGTGAAACTGTACTCAGGAGGCATCTGGTCTCTGCTTCTAGAACTTCTTAAGTATTTTGTCTTCTGTAGGACTATTTCTAGATTCAACCCAGATGACAGTTGCACAACTTGAACAGGAGAGGCCTTCTCTTCTCTTCTGCACTTGAGACTATCTGGTTTTGTGTACTCACTCAGGAGGGGTGTGTGAGACCCCTCAGATTGCAGAGGAAACTGACCTCTGACTTCCCTATCAAATCTTCCATCATTACTTTATAAAAAATATGCTGGTACTTCATCCCTTGGCCTCATTTTTTAAAATGAAGTGAGTGCAAATGCACAGGTGAGGGGACTGGACAATTTTGAAAGGCCCTACAAATTTCTCCAGGGTACCTCTGCTGCAGGTTAGCAGTGAGCAGGGTGATTCAGCCCTCCTTGGGGAACTTAGAAACTGCTTTCAGGGATCAGCAAATACTGGCAAGGATTTTTTGGATCACAGTTTCAGACCTGAGTGCACATTCTCTTCTCCGTGTGTTCTGCATCTCATTCTTTGGAACCAGCCCTACAGTTTGAGGGTCATAACTCCATAATATGCTTTCTCTTACTTCTCCAGCCATACCCCTGTACCCTGAGGAAGACTCCCTCGGAGGTACTGCTGGGACAGTGAGCCCTGTGGACTTCTGTGCCTGTCAGTCATCTACGGGTTGCTTTTAACTAAACACCAGGGGAGAGAATTGATCAGATATTGATCAATGCAGCTGCAAACACTGTTCAGTTACTTGAAGTTTTCCATGAACCTGCAAGAAGATCAATCACTAGAGTAGGCATGCTATAGATCAACCAAGTAGGATGCACTTTATATGAGAAAATTTTAGAGAATGTTAAAGCTTGCCAAATAGCCTACAGCAAAGATCATACTCCCTTTTTCTGATTCATTTGGAGACAAAGGATAACAGCCAGCTCTCAATACACCAGTATCAATACTTTTTGATGGTAGCTTTTTCACACTTAGTGAGGAATGTATTTTAACATAGCCTGAAGACAATTACGACTCAATACTATCACAGCTCTTCTGAAAAATACATTGGCTATTATTCTGGGCTTTCCTTATGTCCAGAAGTTTAAATTGGCTGTCTATGCTGCATATAATGAATACATAGAGAAAAGGAATTACCAGTGTATCCCTCCATGTATATTCAAGAATTGTCCTGAAAATGTAAGTATTTTATCAATTCCTCTATTTAAGCAATGATATTAAACACTTAATTGGGATTATGCAGTAATTGTAGACAATAGCTCTGAAAAAGTAGGTGCAATTATCTTCATTATGTGAGAAGGAAAAATAGATATTAAGGCAGTTCTGTTAGTTTAGTAACATATGGGCTTTTGTTGTTAATTTCAGTGGTGAGATGTTACAAAACACACAGGAGTCAAGATCAAGTGTTTCAATTTTCCAGTAATTCACCTGTGGGATTACAGTTTAGCCTTTTTCTTGATTTGCTTTCTTGTAGACACGAATATGAAGATTAATTTGTCAATGCATGTATTGTAATATTACATCTCTTAAATTAAGGAATATACATGTTATTATTAATTATAATTTTGAACAACTTGGCGTTCAGACACAGTTTGTCTCTCTGATTCATGAAAAATTACTTTGTCTCACTGCTAAATATCAGATTACTTCTGGTTTGGAGTAGTAGAATTATTTCACTACTGAATGGACATTCTGAGAGTTCCCGTGTCAATATCTAGAACTATCTGCAAAGATGTTCAAAAGAAACAAATCCAAGTATTATATGTAACTTTAATCCAAACAGCATTCATGCCCCCCAATTTTTTTTAATTGAATGATCCTCAGAATGCAATGATACTGATATAAAAGAGGATTCATTTGACATTCTTGTTTTGTGTTTCAACTTGTGGTTTTAAAGGTTTTGGATATAAACAAAGCAATTTGACTAAAATGTTGTGACAAATAAGTCAGTGCATCAAAGAGGTAAAACAGTAATAAAATATTCTAATAGCTACAGTGAAGCAAAGGAGCACATCCTGTAGGAATTTTGAGCTCCATTTTTCATTAATTTATTGGCACAACTCTGTAAATATTCCATTACAGAAACAACCTAACCAGCTATCTGTGAAATCCTATATGTCTGCCAATTGTTGATTTTCTTTTGGAACTGTCAGCACTTTTCATTGTACATAAGGCAACTTACTGCAAGGGATGAAAGAATAAACAAAATCAATAGCTCAACTTTTTTTGGTATTGTCATGCAGGTGGAGCAAATATTCTATTGAAGCCAAGAGCACAAGTTAATTGAATCACACAAAGACACTGTCATATGTTATTCTGGAAACTTATAGTATACTACTACTGTCTTGATTCTTAAAGCAACAATCATATTGCTGTTCCTATGCATTTCTTTTTGCTGTACATAGAAAAAGTAAAATTATTGACATACCATAAGACCAAGTCAATAAAATCCCATTAACTATTTTTGTTCACTATGAAGCTGTAGTGCACAGCTTTCCTTAGATATCTTAATGATGTTTGTTTCTAATACACAGTATTCATGAACACAACCAGAATATGTGGAACAGTTTGACTATTTGTTAATAACAAGTCCCTCTCCAGCCTGCCTTCTCTATTGAAATGAATTGGAAGTCTGTATTGATTTCCAGATCTAGACTCTACCTCCACTGCTTACAGCAGTAGAGCTGTCTCTATAAAGACTCCTAAGCCTCCTTATCATTGAATAATATAGATTTAAAAAAAAAATAATAATAATAAATAAAAAAATATCTTCCTAACATGACAGAGCTTGTTTTTTAGAAGAAATTGCTCAATAGTTCACATCTTGAAGCACAGCCCAGGTCTTCAGTTGCAGTCTTTTCATCCCTCAGTTTTTCAGCCAGCTTCCCATAACTTTGGTCTTCTGCTTAAACCTACTAGTAGCAGGGGTTTGGGCATTTCAGACTTGACTTTTACCCTTCTTAGCCCATTTGTGCTTGTCTTCCTCACCACACAAATTGCTGACAGTCCTTCAGAAAGGCTGAGGAAGGAAAGAGGGACAAGCAACAGGTTAATGATACACAGAAGTTGTTTGTTATGTTATGTGAAGAAAGGCTAAACCAACTGAGTTACAATCTCAGAACTAGTCTGGAATCTTGGTTTGCTCCAAAATATAAAATGAGAAGGAAACACGAAACCCTACTAGCTAAAAAGGCATCTGGCTTGGAAAGACTCTTAGCCACTGTCGAGTCAGTCTCGACAGCTGCTCAGCCCCACACTGGCTCTGGCAAAGGGCAACAGGAGAGGATGTAGCCAGAATGCAGTTGGCATGTGTTCCTGCATAACTAGCTGACATGGTTTCAGGCAACCATCTACACTGTAGCAATGTTTTCAGTCAAGCCAATTAATGTAATTTACCTGGGTTTTTAATGTAAAGATGAACTTTCATGTAATTTACCTGGGTTTTTAATGTAAAGATGAACTTTCAACTTTACAACAAAATGAAAATTTATTTAAATATTCTGTGTACTATGAATATCATTGTTTTTGCAATTTGTGGTATACCACAACACTTGAAACTACATATTCTTTCTTCAGAACAAACCAATGACTTCAGCTTTCCTGAGTTCACTATTCCGTGATGGATGTTTTTAAAAAACATATACAGAGTAGACACAGTTTTGTGGGTTGTCTGAGTTTTCAGCTTTATCCATCACAAACATTATTCACAGTTCTTATAGTGATTGAATCAGATTTAATATGTATATATATCACAAAAGACATACATGAGTCTCTATTTATATATATAGATAAGTATAGAAAGAAATACATATTTCACACACAGAATTATCAAAGTCTTGCTTTTGCATTTGAAAGGAGTATTTGAGTTATACAATTTCAGTTTTCAGCAACACAATGGCCAGCTGAACATGTCAGTCTCTTGAGTTTCAAACTGAAAAAGCTTTTTCTGGCTGTACCAATAAATCTAGTTCACACATAATATTTTCTTTCTCACATTTCATACTCATCCTGTATCAAGTTCCAAGTTTTGCTTTTGCTTCTTTTTTAGTAATTTTTTCATTTTATAATATTCTTCCTTGGAACTCAAAATCCTCCATTAAGGCATACTGAATATTTTTCAGCAAAGCCGTTGTCAATTATAAAAGCAGCTTTGTCAAAAAACCCCATGTTTTTTAGAAATAGCAACAAATGATCAACAAGAAAATTAAAAATTTATCTTTTTGTACTTCGTTAAGTGTTTGTTTTACTTAAATAATTAAAAATTATATAAACATTTTTGGGTTTATGACCCTTTTTTTGACATAAACATAACTAAAACAGAAAAAAGACTCCATCAAAAATCTATTAAAAATTTTTGGATAATTTGGAAGAAGTGTTTTGAAATATTGGAACTTCCTGCCTACAGGAATATTCATTTTGGACAAGTGCTATTCATATTTCATTTTACTATCATAGAATCATAGAATCATAGAAGGTTTCGG
>BOSO01027859.1:0-24734 GCA_018403395.1 Gorsachius goisagi
CGCTTTGTTCTCCTACAGGCCTTCCAAGGCCTGTAACAAAGATGGGCCATTTGCTACTAATCTCTCCTCTTCCACATTCCCTACAGTGTTAGTTTCTTATCTGTAGTTTACTTCATATGATTAGTAAGTTAATCTAAAACACAATGCTAGCAATTTAAGATGGATCTACAGTTGGCTTCACAAAGGTCCTTTTGTTAACCCTTTAGCCTCCCTTCACCAGAGTGAAATATCTATTATTTGTCCAGTTAATTTTCCGAGTACAAAACATATATTCTGGGAAAGGAAATCTAGTCCACAGTGGTCAGCTTGTCTAAAATGATATCTGTGATGAAGAGAGTTTGTACCTGAAATCTTATTTGCTTTCTTGACTTTTTTTGTGAAATGAAGCCTTACTTTTCTTACAGCCATTCCTGGGTCAAGACAGTTACACTACCATAGCCAAGTTTTTTTGTAATTCTACATAATGAGCCAGAATAAAACAAAAAAAACCCAAACCCTTCTTTCCCTTTGTATGCACACGTATATTAAATGACAGATGCCCTGTTGCAATATGGAGAATTATCACTGACCACATAAAATGGGCCAGATTCTTTGTTTTGGTATCATTGCTTTGCACTACATTGCAAACATAATCCAGACCTAAAGCCTTGTTAGCTGACATGGTGAGGATTATCCCATTGCAAAGATAATCCGTTTGGACACAGACCAAGCTTTAGAGTTCTCCTGGGACTTCCTCCTTTGCCGTAAGTATAGCAAGGAAAGAGGAGTGTTGTTAAACAAGAAAAAATATTTAGCACCTTACCACGTCACACCAGGCAAAAATTTATGGTGGCTTGTAGCCTGCCTGTAATAGGATTGCTAGAAGGACTTGCTCCAAATCTGGCAATGTATGTGCAAGGAGGTGGAGAGGATTGAGTTAGATAGTGTAAGCCTTCTCAACTGACTAATTATTTTCACTGTCTGGGAGTATCGTGTTTAACCTGATTCTGAGCCTTGCCTGAGTCCCCACAGCCAGTCACAAGGTAACAGAATGGTAATACTTACACTAAAAATGCAGCCTACAGAAAGGACTTCAGATTTCAGACACTCTGAACTTTTCAGTATTTGTAAACGCTAAGCAATAAGTATGTTATCATGGGGAATTCAGAGATAAAATAAACAGGGTCCTATCAAAAAGACTGTGCATTCAATAATCCCTAAAAGATTTTGCCAGTGCACGGGACACTGTAACAGAGACCAAGAAATGGCAGCCAAAAATTATTAGGTACAATATATTGAATTAAGGAGGCAAAGAAAACCTTTAAAGAAAACCCTTAATGAGATAATCCCCCAAAACCCAAGGCAGTGTCCTCATACCCAGGCAGAAGACAGCCAAGCCTGGAAAGAGAGAAGGAGCAGTCCAGGCTGGGTTGGCACTGTCTTGGATCCTGCTCCCCATCAGTGGGGCTGAGCTGAGCTTATCGCAAAAGCCCCTGGAAAACAGCTCCCTCTCTTCTCAAAATGCAGGCAGTGTGCTGTCCATGAGGTGCTAGCTGACATTAGTAACAGGAAGATTAAAGGTCAATCCTATCTTTATCTCTCTTTACTATGCATGATGGTGCCAAGCTTGGAGAGCAGAGGATCATTAGCAGAGAAATGAACGAGTCAGATATGGAAATTGGATTCCTTGGTTGCAAATTGCTCTGAGTTTTCTCTTTGGAGATGGATGAACTTGCACATAGGAGATGAGAATGATGTTGGAAGAGTCCAGTTCTCCCTGCGGACTCTGTGTGAGCTCAAGCCAGTCACCCAGACTCTCTGTTTGCCAGCTCTTTTATCTGTGACACAGCAAGAGTAATCCTTTGTTTCCCACACCCTGTGAGTATGCATTGTTCCATTTTCTGAAACGAAGACCATCCCAACTGTGAGCCGCACTGAACACAAGGACATTGTGTTTTTATTTATTGACATCCAATAACAACAACTGGCTGGACACCCTGGGATGATAAAGCAGGTAAGGAGAAGCCACTTAAACCATTTTTCAATTTAGATTGTAATATGATCCCATCATAAACTGACACATCAGTTCTCCCTAGGATGAAAGAATTAAAATATAATCCAAAAGGTACGCATAATCCAAGACATCCTCCTAGGCCAGGGACTTTGGTAGTATGAAGAATTCTTTAGCTGTTAATAGCAACTGTAGTTTGCTGTAGACAGGTATGTCTGGGGCCTCCTTGACTATATGCCTATATATGACTATACCCTTGACTATATTTTCTAATACATGAGATTTCTTTACGCCTGTATAAAACATGTGAGGGTGTTCTCTTAAAATACAACTGAATAATGTTCACACAGGTCCAGGCTGCCACTAGCATTAAGCAAACCTTTGCTTTCAGTGACCCACATACCCGCTATCTGAACACTAATGTCTGCTCCGGGCAGACCATCGCTAAACTCACGCTCCTGTTTGGGGAGATAATAAAAGCAGTGTTCACGGGTGTTGCTGCTCAGACGGGACCTGAGCACGCTGCCAGTGGGTGCTTCACCAGTGGGGCCTGTGCAGACCCCTTAAAAAAACAACCTGTAAGCAACCTGCCTGTGGTGGGGAAACTGGAATGCTCCCTATTGTAAGGGTCATTTAATTCATTAGCTGGATTTCTAAGCATTAGAACTACAGACTGTCCCCCATTTTTCTCATGTAACTTCAGTTGAAAATAGTTGAACTAAAAAGTAGTTTTAACTAAAGTTGAAAGTACCTCAGCCAATCTTTTCAGGGAGGCTGTGGCAGTATGTCTGAGCAGCCGTATGCATTACAGCAAATGGCTGAGCTAAAAAAAAATATTGAGGAATTGTTATATGAAGCCCATATACTACATGATCCATGCTGACAGGCAAAATCCAGCTGCCTTCTCAGATGTGATTTTGTGCCAACATCAAGTGCCTGTTTAAGAAAGCCCAGTGTAGTATACCTTACAAAACCTTTGCTGCTGCTGGATCACTCTGGTTGCCACAGAGATGCTTCTTTCCACTTATATGAAGAATTTGCTGCCCTGTGCTACCACCTCATTTTCTTCAGATTCTTACAGAGCTTCATAAGGTCAGCACACCTGTGACACTTGAAGAATTTCTGCTCACGTGTTTATTTCCTGGAGAGGTATCTGCGAGTAAAACAGTGGACTGAAATACCTCTTTTGTTCTTTACCTCTACAGCAATGATGTACGAGTGATCTTGGTAATGTGTTCTTCATTTTCACATAAGTACTTGTTATTGGATAAAGCAGAGTGATTACTGGGGAATGTAGTTTGTTTGATAAACATTACTCTGTGGCCAAATAAGAAAAAAATAAAAATCTGTATCTTCTTTTTGCATTTCTGAAACTAAGGCTGAGGTTCCACTGCCTCAGTGTAGGTGCCTAGAGTCATCTGAATACCCCTTGAATACACCACTTGGCCCCCACTGTAGAGCAACCTGGGACCTACCACCCAGCTCGGTGTAAATAGTTCAGTTGTTCTAAGGCAGCTCAAATGGCATTAGAAACTTATATTTACACATCTGCATCCCATCCTCAGTGTTTTGCTTTTAAGGACCAGGACTTTGATGCCATGTACAAAAATAAAGGCAATGAGGTGCCATTGTCTCCTCTCCCTCCCCAGCAGCCAGTGAATCCAGCTTGATGAGTCAAGGCACTGGTCAGAGACATGTGAGATCCCAATTAAAATCCCCACTCTGCCTGATTTGAGGCAGGGATTGCAACCCTCCCCAAAGACACCTAAACTATCAGGTAAGTGTATAGTATCTCCTGTTATACTTATGTAAAATGAATATTCATAGAAACAGGGGTTCAAACATATATTTTGCAGCAAGGTCCTTAATTAAATTGCCACTGAGATTTTCTTCCTCTTTCTAGCTTGAAGAATATTTAACGATGTGAACTGTAACAGCTATAAGTGAAGAGCCTCATCCTGGAACAGTTTATAAATGTTTGCAAATGTTTCATTTTAGAGGCCAAATCAGAAATTCAAACAATTGTACAGCTCAGATATTACTGTTCTCTCAGTTTTATTGTGGTCTGCTAAGGAAAAAGTAGTAGCAATGGCTGATTATGGAAAAGCCTGGCACATAACACATGCAAAACATTCAGTGTGGAGTGTGGTGCACTCAACACCCCCATAAAATTATGAGGGGTGAATTAGGAAGGAAAACAATTTTCTGTATCTAAATATTTATTCAGTTTTTAGCATTCTGTAGTAAAAGAAAAGTCAACAAACCCTTCTGTTCTTTTCTATGTCCTTTCCTGAATGAGACTTTTTGATTACAAGGTTTTTGGCACAGTTGGTGTTACTACCCACTGCCAATGGAAGATGTCACCCTGAGGAAATATCTTACTATATTCAACAGGATTAGCATAGTCTGCAGTTGTCTTTCAGAAAGCTAAATAGAGGGCCTAGGCTGGCTAGAGAATGGATGTTCAAGGGCTTGTGGACTACATTTAACATCCAGGTCACAGGTATGGACTTTTACAGTCTTAGGTCTTCCAGAGTTCTCTACTGTTTCTATACTGGTGTTTCACCAGAAGTACACTTTTGAAGCAGATTTCCCAGTTGTGCTTTGGTTCACATTGCTGAAACGTCATCAGAGTGCACAAACTAGATTACTCTTGGAATGAAGTAAACCATAAGGTGCATGCCAGGAGCACACCCAAAGCACTTCAGCTCCTAACTGGCACATAACCTCAGGGGTTACATGGGTTAGGGGTGGATGGGACAAATGGTTGCAGTGTTTGGTCAAAGGCCCTGCAAAGGCCCCTCAGAACAGCATCAGCCCTGAAAGTTCTGGAAGACACAAACGGATGGCTTGGAAGGGCCCTGCTGACATCCTGCCCAGATGACATATATTTCCTTCCCAGCCTTCCCACCGGCCTCCAGACCAGGCAGCCAAGCAGCTCAGTGGCACCCTGTGCCTGTCAGCAGGCATTGCTCTTCTGAGCCCTCATCCAGCTCCTCACCCCCATGTATAAGCACAACACTACTTGTGAAGTCTGCCTCTCAGGCCTATTGCTTACAGACAACATAGGAGATGCAGGTATACCAGGTTTTGGCAAATTTCAATCCCTTTTTCTATTTCAAACAGCACTTCAGCTTTGCAGAGCATCGTTTTCTCTCCCAGGTTCTCACGGCTGTCACCGAGGGCAAGCCAAACACCTTCATGCTCTTATAAACCCAGTTTATCACCTTCTGCACTTCCACTTTCTAAATAACTGCAAATTCCTTAATTTGGGCCTAGATTGAAAGACTGGCTCTGCTCCCTTTTTCCTACATGAGCCTACGGCAACAGGTATGGACAAATTTCCAGCCACACCAGCCAAGAACAGGTCCCTCCGTCCATGCTGCGCCCTCCCTTCCATCACCACTGCCCATCATGGTGCTGTCACCCCTGCAGGGTGCACCTCTGAGTGTAGTCAGGTACAGGTGCATCCAGCTGACCCTGAATTCAATTCTGACTTTTGGAGACATACGTGTACAGGACAGCAAAGCTAGTTTTTTTAAAAGCAATCTGTTTTGCATACAGTCTCTTGCATGGGTTTCATGCTGAAGTAGGAGACAAACTCCCTTTAAAACACTTCCCCTCTTTGCTGCCTTCTTTTGAGGGCAAAGGAATGAAGCAGAAGAGCACTAACATGTGGCAAAATTAAACTACTTTTCTGGTTTCCCTCTTTGTTCCTCCCGAAGCGGGGATGGTGCCTGCAGCTTCTCAGAAAAGGAAAATAATGTATTTAATTTATTTTGTAGTATACATTAACTTGGAGCAAATGTCCTCACCTTATTGGCAACAGAGGAAACCAGATAACTTTATTGTTTCTGTTTATAAGGGCCCCTTTTATCAGCTGAAAGAAACACTCATCTGCTATGCATTTTTTTCTCCTGATGTTAGTTGTCTGCCAAATAGCAACTGCTCAGTGATGGGCAGATGTAGGTGTAGGAGAAAACTTTCTTTAGACATAGGGAAGCCTCGAAGTAGGAGGCTAGTAGGTAACTATCCAGATACTTCAGCTAAACAGAAGACTTCTGAAATAGTAGGCATCCAGTATTTTTAGCTCAGTGGGAATTCAGCAGGTTGAAAATGTGTCCAGTAATAAATTTCTTCTATAAACTAAAGAGCAATCTTGCAGGGAGCTATTGCCTTATTGAAAAAAGTTATGTCTAATCATATTTTTCTGCTCTTTCAGAAATTACAACTGATACCTACAGAAAAAACTGCAAAAAGATATGTACCATAATTACAGGTTATTTCAACCCAAATCAGGAAAGTTCCCTGCATTTTTTTTAATTTAATGTATACATTAATTAATTAGCAAACAAAAGGAAAGGACTAAGCAGCAAAATCACTTGGCTCTTTCTAATCAGTCTCCAGCTCCATGGTGCCAATTGCGTGGTGTTAGCTGCAATCTGCCACTGACAGATGTGTTCAGGTTTGGAAGCTGTTACTTAACCTAGAGGCAGTGACAGTGTTTGGATAATTCTGATGTTATCCTGGGAGGATTAGGATGCAAACACAAATTTAAACTCTCTTCTCCAATGCATATTTGAAGATGATGTACATTTGCAGGGGACTGGCTGTCACAAAACTAATTTGGCCTATGTTTTTATTTGAACATATGTGGTTTCTCAAAGGAAGTGGATTGTAGGCAGAGATGAAAGCAATGCAGTGCTTCTGATCTCTGGGATGTCGTTTTCAAACGAGATCACCTTCACTGTACATTTTCTTTTTCTGGCACCGACCTGGGGAAATTTAGAGAACTACAAACACACTCCTGTATTTTCAGAGTTTTTTTCAAAATTAGACTAGATACTCATTCATTTCTTTTTCTTCAAGATATAATGCAAGTCACAGAAACAATTTGGGGCTTTGGTGTTTTCGGGGAAATGTAATTTCCTGAGAACTGAAGTAAACGACATTTTTTGAAGACAGACACAATGATACCACCAAAAGGCTTCTGTTTCCTCCTCAAATCTGCAACAACACAAAATGTATCTAGTAGCCTTTTGAACTCATTTTATTGTCCCCAAAGAAAAATAGCACTGCAAGGAAACTATACTTTAAGTAGTAAGAGCTTCACCACTTTTCAGAGGTCAAATGTAAAAGCTAGACTTGTATTTTTATACACAGTACATCATGAAACCCTTACACAGTGAAAAGAGTGAGTCTGAGATCAAGTTTTTCCACACCAGAAAAGCCAAAAGACCTACTGCTGCTCTTATTAGAGATATGACAAAATTGTCAGTTTCCATTTCATCTTCTATTTGTTGGTACGTTTTAATAAGAAACACCATAGTAAGATCCACCTTCCAAATGAGAAACCAAGATGGAATAGATCACCTCTGTTGCTATAGTGGTATTTCCGTTGATATCCTAATTGTTAAGTGCTTGATTTCTTACATGTCACAAATGTATTGTGATAGCTTCATGCATCGAATCGTCCCAGATCGTTAAAAGGGGAGGGGGAAAATGTGCTTTTAAAAAGAAGATAAGGAAAAAAGATATGGTATTAAACCTCACTGATGGAGTTGCTGTCCTCTTAGTGACTTGGCTTGTAATCTATTATTATCTATTACTTATAGCACACTGAAAGTGTTAAATAACACCAAGCATTTTCACACTTCCAGACTGTGGACAAAAGTTTTAGAAAACAGGGAGCTTACTAGAATGGTAGTTTTGCCTGGTGTGGTGCTTACAGACCCATGTGGGTTTTAATTTTATTTTTAGCAAGTTATTCATTTTCCAAATAAAACAAAGAGTCAGTATTCATCACAAGCATTTGCTATAAGGCACAGTTTTACTAAAAAGAAAGGTATTAGCAAACAACATCTAAACTACATGCTATGCCTCCAAGTCAAGTCATCATTAGGCACCACTTGCCATTAGGTAAAAGAAAAAGATGTTCCTGCGGGTTTGTAGAGACATGAGCAACAGCCTTAGTGTAAAGAGCTGGTTAGTATTTACCAAGCTTTGAAAATGCTCTGATTTTACTACTCTATGTTCTGCCTTGAAATGTTATTTCTCTATGTTAGGCATAAATACTGAGTATATGGTTCCACTGAGGACCGTCGCTACAGAATGCCAAACTGGAAGTGCAACAGGATTTGGGGCTTAGGCTTACGTGTTAAATGAATTATGAAAACAGATGCTTTTCTTCCTTCCTCAGCACTGCACTCTCTCCTTATTTCCAGCTGAAATAAACTGTTATTTTTGCATCTCATCGTAAGGTTGTTTTCATAGCTTTTGAATTGCTTGTCCTTCGAGTCTGCTGCAATTTTTTAATAATCATTCACATTAAAAACTTGTTATATTGCCTCAATACAACACTCTTGCAGCTATCCAGATTTCATGTATTATACCACAGAAAAACAATGGAAGAGTTGAGTGTAAAAATAAAAGTATATTTTTAAAATAATCTATATTTTTGTTCCTTTTATTCTTATTCAGGTTGCCACATTTCTAGGTTTGACATCTTCAAGGTTCTGTCTGTAATGGTGAAAACTAAAAAATGAGAACCAGGATTCTGGGGCTTTGAAACAAAGACCAAACATCAGGAAAGTTAACAACTTTGCTTACAAGGACAAAAGAAGAGTTTCACGTGGAGGACCTTTTGCTTTGTGCAGATGACCTCTGAATTTCTAGAGAATTTTTTAAGTTTGCACAGAGCCCACAGAAGTTGATAGGGTTCTGTTTAGACAGAAACCTTCAGCCTTATAGGTCATTTCCAGAATCAGATCTGTACTGTCAGTCTGAGTCTGTCAAAAACTGCAGGAAGAATACTTCTCCTGGTACATTGAGATTAAATCGTGAACCAGAAAACACGTACTAAACTTCATTATTGTAATGCTGACTTTTAGAAGGTCTACCTTTAAACTATTTAACTAGTCTGTTGTAAATTTTGTCTCATGGCATTGCCTGAAGAGAAAGTTGACACTTTCAAAGAAGTCAGATTTGCAGAGGAGGAGGAGTTATAAAGTTAAAGGTCGTGCAGTAGTAGTGCTATATTTACTGTTAGGTTATGTGATAAAAGCTTGTCTGCACGCCCACAAAGGAGCACAGTGGGGAAGCCCAGACAACCCCCTGCTCCAGATGCTCCCAGGCCCATCACAGGAACCATCAGCCCATCTCCACAAGCCCAGAGGAGCACAGGGACACAAAGGCCAGTGGAAACAAAAATTAAGGACTCAGAGGAAAGAATACTCTGTCCAGACCATTCTCAGGGCTGACCTGGGAGAGCCTCAGCCCCATGGCCCGGGGTGTTAAACCCATCAAGAGGAGTCAACCCCAAAGCAGCTTTCGGACTGATGGAGGTTGCTCTCTAGTGGTGTAGGACACATGATAGGATGCAGGGGAAGTGCATTTTGGGATTGCACAAGACTTATTATGGCATATTTAGGGAAGGAGCCAAAAGTGATGGATTTAGGTGATTTGAGGAGGAGCAAGTGTGGGAAAATAGAGGGGTAAGAGATAAAAGAGGCTGGTCACCTGTAAGTAGTAGGTTGGTTGGTAGTCTTGTCTGGCCATGCCCTGTGTGTAAATGGGGATCTCAGCTTAGCAACTGGAGCGAGTGTGAGTGTGTAAGTAAGCATGTGATGGCTAGTGAGGATCAAGCCCAACTAGCCAGTGAGTAGATTACCTAGGAGCCAGAGCAAGATCAGAAGTGGTTGGATAGTGGGGACCAGGGGAGTCCCAGCCAGATGCCAGAGGAACATCAGGGTTTAGGGTCTCTAGGAGTGAGTCTCACATCTGTGTTTGTGTGTGCTCAAGGGTCTGTACCAGCAACTGGAGGGTGGCTGTGGCCTTGGGTGTCATATGTCCAGCCAGGAGCAAGCAACTGGGCAGACTTGAGTGTCTGAGCCTAGCTGCTGGAGGGATCTACATCATAGAAGTGCATTCCTACTAGGGGATCTCCATCCTGCTCAGCCAGAGAGTGGGGTAGGATGACGCCGTTGCTGCTCTTGTGAGTGTTCTGTGTGTCTGTCCGTGATCTGTGTGGCCAGCCATGTATATGCATGTGTATATTGTGGCGTGCTCTGTGTGCATGTGCCTATCGGGAATGCATCTTCAGCCTCACTACTGGTTGGACCTGGGGCATGGAGCTGCTGCAGCCTCACTTCTCTCAGACTGTGAGATGCACTGCATTGTGTTTTTCTCCTAATATTTATGTACCAATTCATACAGGGACAAAAATCATGCCTGGTTATTATTAAACAGACAAAACTTAGACTAATTCAAAAACAGACACTAAAACTTAATTTTCAATTGTGTTTTAAGCTATCCAAGGAACCTGTTGCATGACTAGCTCCAGATGAAGTGTTTAAGGTTCATATGTGAAAATTAGATATGATACCATTAAAAGGAAATTAATTGCAAGGTTCCAGAAGGACACAATTGATCTTTATACAAAACATACCCAGAACATGGGGGTTGGACTAGATGACCTCTAGGGGTCCCTTCCAACCCAAAACATTCTATGATTCTGTGATTCTATGAACATCAGTGGCACATGCCAGGTCTGCCTGCAGCCTCAGTGTGGCTCTTCCTGCTCCAGTATTTGCACCTCGAATACTGTGTTCAGTTTTGGGCCCCTCACTACAAGAAAGATGTTGAGGTGCTGGAGCGTGTCCAGAGAAGGGCAATGAAGCTGGTGAGGGGTCTGGAGCACAAGTCTTATGAGGAGAGGCTAAGGGAACTGGGGTTGTTCAGCCTGGAGAAGGCTAAGGGGAGACCTTATCACCCTCTACAACTGCCTGAAAGGAGGGTATAGCAAGGTGGGTCTTGGTCTCTTCTCCCAGGTAACAGGCGATAGGACAAGGGGAAATGGCCACAAGTTGTGCCAGGGGAGGTTTAGACTGGACATTAGGAAAAATTTCTTCACTGAAAGGGTTGTCAAGCTGTCCAGGGAAGTGGTTGAGTCCCCATCCCTGGAGGTATTTAAAAGATGTGTAGATGCAGTGCTTAGGGACATGGTTTAGTAGCAGTAGACTTGGCAGTGCTAGGTTAACAGTTGGACTCGAAGACCTTAAGGGTCTTTTCTAACCTAAACAATTCTATGATTCTGTGATTCCCTCCTTTTGTATGGCTGCTGCCAGGTGACCGAGTGGCATCACAAAAGTCCCCTGCTCACTGACGGGCTCAGGAGTGCAAAACTCCCTGTGTAGTCAGCATGATTTCTCAACTCTTTTTCAGCTCAAGCCCTGCAAGTCTTCTTTGTCTTTTGTTAGCTCAGATCACTGCAGGAATTAAGCATAAAGAATACTCCTCTACTGCCATACAATGTCTGCCAACAAGTGGCCAAAGGAAAGATTTTCTTAGGTTTGCCGCAGCAGCATTAGCTGGTTGCACTCTAGATGCTCAGGGAGGCCTTGTTTGCCAGAAAGAAAAGGGAATAGAAGAAAGAGAGAGACAGCAACTTCTTCTCCTGGTGGTAGGTGAGGGGGACCTTTGTTACAGCAAAACTTTCTCCCAGTAGTAAATTCCCTCTTGAGAAACTCAGGGAAGATTCCATATTCTCTATTCAAGAGCTAGCAAAAGAAAAAGAAAACTTGCATAGGACTTCTCATTCATCTGTATAAAAAGGTATTAAGCATGGTGGTATACACCCTATTTTATGGATGCAGAAAGTGAGGCAGGGATTAGGTAGTTTCCCTGTAGCTGCAAATTGCTGTGAGCCAACAGACAAAATGAAGAGGAATAAAAGGAAAACCTACACATAGCATTAATCACAGATAATTGCCCAAAGGCCTTAGAATCATTACAGTGAAAAATATTTTTTTTTATTATTCTGATTCAGGCCAAATGCAGACCCTACGTGATTACGTGTATTATTTCTACTGTTACACATTCTTAACCACTGTTTGTCTTTTGATGTTTTGGATGGAAATGCAGACAACTCATTTGTCTTCTTTTACACAGTGAGCAGCTCCAGTGCTGACAGGATCAGCAGCAGAGCTCTCTAGCACGGTGTACAGGGGGGTGTTCCCAAACCAGGGGAGCCTCAGGGGGAGCCGAGAGAGCAGCCAGGAGACCACAGCTCACGCGACAGCAGCTGACGAGACCTGGGCAAGGCCAGGAGCAATAGCAGCCAAGTCCGCCACACGTATAAAAGAAGCCTCTGAGGAGCACTGGTGACCAGGAGCACTGCAAACAGGGCAGGCAAAGAGGGCATGGCACGGCAGCAAGGGCATGAGGCAACCGTTTTCGCAGCAGTTCGAATGGAAGGGCATGCAGGAAGGGTGTTGAAGCTCTCCCAGCTCCACCAGGGAGCAATGGTATCCACCCAGCAGAAAGCCATGGCCTCTCTAAGCTCTGCACCCACCATGCCTGGTGCAGCTTCCCAGAGCTCCGGCGGGAACATGCTGCCAGCGCAGTGCCAGGCTGCAAGCTGTGCCTGCTCCTACGCCAGCACAGTGTGGAGGCAGTGAGCACCCCGTGGGAGGTGGCCCCAGGGAAAGGGACGCCTCCGCTCAAGGACAGAGCTCCAGGAGGAGGCAAGTGGGTGTCACAACCCAGGCTGGACTGTCCAGAGAGGGGTTGTAGTAAATTCAGAATTCTCTCAGGCTAAATTAAGGAGAAAAGACACAAAATGATCAGTTAAACATTTTATTTATGGTAGAAGCAACCTGAACTTGGAAGGTGTAATTGTGGTGGTGTAGTTTCTATTAAAATTTTTGCAAAGGTAAGAAAGAGAGAGGGAGAGGGAAGAAAATTAGGGGCGGGGGTTGGAGAGGAGGGGGGTGTCACCACCCTTGGATCCCACGATGAAGTTCTAGGTCGGTGATGCTGACAGTTGGGGTGATCCGCCAGTGGTGGGTGCACACAGGACTCCTCACGTCTGCATCTTTTATGGCCCAGTTCCCACCCTTTCCATGTCAGTCATGCCCCTCTTGGTTTTCTGTGCAGGTGAGATTATGGGAGGTGGTCGTGAGCCCCTTTCTCAAATAAGCTCTGGGGGCCCCCATGGCTATATACGGTAAGGGTTTTTTAGCTTATCAGGGCACAGGACTGTGTCTCTCGACACGCCTCTGGCATCCTGTGTTTGCCAAATCTCTCACATACAGCATTACTATGCTGGACTCAATGACCTTAAGGGTCTTTTCCAACCTAAATGATTCTATGATTCTATGATTAATAACAACGGGATTTCATAGCAATGCCTTTAAAATATTTTAATTAACATAGGATCACTTAGTTATGTGATACCATGCAACATGATGTAATATGGTAGGGAACAGGCCAAGGTATTGAAAAGACCAACAGGAAAGCATCAGTTCCAATATGTAATTATATTAATCTTGATGAAGACAATAAAATGACATTTCAATACAGTTGAGAGAAACTACAAATGTCTGTATGCAACTTAAAGAAGGTTGAATCAGGAGAAGCACACAAAAGGCAAGTCCATCACGCATTTCTTCTTGTTGTAAACATTCAGTCCAAACTTTCTATAAATCCAAGTGAAGTTCTCACTTAGATTCTGTCTACTCTTCATTTTTATTGAGCTACTGAGCCAGCAAGCCAACCAAACTCACTGCATTTCCAGAATGTCTGTCCTTGAAATGTGGGATAGGAAGAGTCCTGTTTGTCTACAGAGCTGAACAACAGCTGGAAAAATACCAGTTTCAAAATTTTAGGCTCACAGCGATAACACACTTGGGGGAATATCAGAACATGTGCACTTCAGATCTTAATGTACACCTTATCATTTGAATAATTCTTCAACAGATTCAGTGATTGTGTAACACTTTCAAAATTTTCACTGAGTTTGGCTCTGCTTTTAACCACCTGCTAGTGTGACAGAATCTGTTGTTTCATCTGCAGTACTGCATGCCATCTCCCAGAAGCCTGAGAAATACCACTTGTCATTTCAAAAGCTGTGATTTCCAGCCTGAGTTTGTCTCCACTCTTTTTCAGCAACTTTGAAATATCAGGATCATAACCTGCTCCCAAATAAAAGCAGCTGAATAAATTTGCAACTGATCTTTCTAGTTATTTGGGGTTTTTTTCTTGCAATGGTCTTGTATTGAAAATCTGTTCAGCAAGATATCATCAGTTACTTTACTAACATTTACAATAGGATCAGGCTTCTTTCTTCAGGAAGTTATTGGAAATTTAGGATGTTATCTGTATTCTTTTGATGAAGATCAACTTCTTCAGATTTTGAGAGTGCTAGTCCCTGTCTCAAGCAATTTTTTCAGTCAGGGAATCCAGACTGTAGGAAAGCTTCCATATATACCCAGTCAGATGCAGCTTGTCCCTAAATGCTATGCAACATTAAATCAAGCTGCTATCAGCTGATGCCAGTGATATCAGCATGATGGAGCCACCAAAATTGCTGAACCTGGGTAAGCACATCCACTTCCCAAAGTGATTTCCATGGAAAGGCATGACATGCTCGGTCAAACAGTGAGAGCCAGAAAAGTTAACTTGCTTTCTGGAAACAAAGCTTTTTAAAAAATTATTTTTCTTTCTTTTTCTTTTCCTTCTTTTCAGTCAGGCATGATTTAAACTATTTTGTTTTAACACCTTGGAATCCTTCATCTTCTTTACACCCCACTCAATCACTATTCTGTCAGCAGAACTTGTGCAGGCTTGAAAGACAGAAAGCCAACAGTGACTGAAAAATGGTCATTTTTACCTAGCCTCTGGGTTTTGCAACATCTTTTTTTTTCTTTTTTTTTTTTCTTTTCTTTGAAGAACATGAAATTAAGGAATAGTCTAGACTGCATCACTAGGGAGGAGATGGAGCAGCATAAGCATAATGCAGTGATAATTTGGGATAACTGTTGTTTTGATGATTCTGCTAAGTAAAAATCCTCTGTCAAAAGACGCTCTAACAAAGAAATGATTGAAGTTTGACTAACAGGCATGACAGACAAGTCAGAGACATCCCAGGCTTTGGGTCTTCAACAGTGTCTGGCTTCTCTTTTTTAGGTGGAAGAACAGCTGGGAGTCAGGCGAGGATGGGAGGAAGGAAGAGGGGATAAAAGTCTGTGGGGAGACTTGGAGATAGTCTCAGAGAAATGGCAAGGCAATCTCAGATGTTGTCTGATATGAGAACACTGCCACACAGAGTGATGAAAACAAGTAGCAAAATTTATGAGAGAAGGAAAGAAAGAGTTTACTGTGCTTCAGAAAGCTGGGCGGGGGGGGGAGGGAGGAACAGGCAGAGATAAGAGAAAGAAAATCCAAAACATGGACAAATGAGTTTCTTGGGGAGTGATTTTGCAGCCAGGGAATGAAGGAAGTAGGTTCTCCAGCAGACTTCAGTCTTTAGCCCTGCCAGCAGCTGCTGGGTGGGCATCCATTCCCCTGAGCGCTCCATAGGATGTTGTTTCTTCCGCCAGTTAGAAACTTTAAAAAGCTATTCCTTTTCACCTCTGTCCTCCTGCTTCCCTAAAGTAGTAAAAAAAAAAAAAGGCTTTATTTCTTCTGCTACAGAGAGACCTTCCTTTACCACTGTTTCTTCTTTGTAACAGAGGTGATCATACTGTATTACCTGCAAAACACTGCTCCTGGCCACATTAAAGGTAATATTTATAGTGCTCACATGACTTCTGTTTTTAACTGCCACTTGTTCCTTGCTTTCCCAAATTGTTTCTGTTTCCTCTAAGATTTTCAGTAAGGCCTTTGAAAAGCCCAAATATTTATTTCCCCCATGTGAATAAGAGATTTTTCAAGATAATGGGAGTGGAGTAAAGGGATCTGGCAGCTAACTATGCCTCTGGATAGCATTACTGTTTCAGGTACCTAAATATCTAATCTTTCAGCACTGAGCAGTAATGACCTAAAGTGTAGAATGTTTTGTTTGGAGGTTTTTTTTAAAAAAAGGGATGGGGGCGGAAGTGGGGGTGGGGGCAGGGGGAGGGAAAAATAAGAAATCCACTGGTCTCTGAAAGATCTTACACACCATGGAAAAAAAAAAGGCAAAAAGCCAGTTTTCTGCTTTCTGGTCCACCTTTAAAGTATTTCAGCTACAGATTGTGATTGATCTCCAGCTGCTCTCTTGACATGTCATGGAACAGTTACTTGTAATCCAACTGTCCTTAGAGGTAATCATGATTTTTTCCTGAAAATCTTAGGCCTCCCTTGTGCACTGAATGCCTCTATAGCATTCCCCACTGTACAACAGGTCTGCGATTATCATTCTTGCAAACCATTATTTAAAAAGCTTCAGCTTGTTCTCAAAGCTGTTAAAGGGTATGAATTATAGGATCTGCAGCAAGAGTGTGCCAGAGAACACTTGCTGTCAGTGCGCTGACCATGGCGAATCATGTTTCAGCTCAGTGGAAATGCTCATACATTGCACTGCAGTTACATGATGGGCTGGCCTCTTGATTTACAATTTATTGTTTAAGATTTTTCTTTTACAATTAGTTTCACTTTTTAAAAATTATGACCTGGCAGTACAAGAATGCAGGACAACAGAAGAGAGAGAAACACATTCAACCTTCTTTTTCTCTTGTGGGGTATACAGGAAGACATAAAGGAGAATGGCTCCAACCCATGAAAACTTAGTTCAAGGGAGATGTTGCAAAAGAAAAAGAGATTGTTCTTTGAGATGTAAAAGCAAAAAGTAATTTTCAGGTATGAAATAAATCTATAAGATCCACTTTAGGACACAACTCTCTCAGGACAGCCCAGGTTCTGCAGAAAAGAAAAACAGATGAGGCAAAGGTATGAAAGCCATTACTTGGCATGAAGAAACATATAAACCAAGGAGCATACCGAAGAATGGTAATGTCAACAATGTCTTGGTGTGATAAAAAGTGAGAGCAGAGTCTTGAAGACTTGAAGAAGAGAGAGAAGTCATCAGAAAGCAAGCAGCACTTGAAGATACCATTCAGATTCAAAAGTCTGGGTTCCCCATCATAGAATCATAGAATGTTTGGGGTTGGAAGGGGCCTTTAGAGGTCATCTAGTCCAACCTCCCTGCAGTGAGCAGGGACACCTTTAATCAGATCAGGTTGCTCAGAGTCCCATCTGACTTGGTCTTGAATGTTTCCAGGGATGTGAGTGCTTCCATCACTTCTGTTCTTTTTGTTCCTTCTACGAGACTTATGAACCACATTGTTGACTCAAAGTCCAAAGAATATACCCTTAGGAAACACACATGTTCCTTGTTGCCAGCAAGTAGCTGCACCCATGAGAAGCTCAAGGACTTAGATGCCCAAAGCCCTTGCTTGGTCCTTTACAACGCATCTGGGGTTACTTCAGAAAGGCAGTGGAAAGCTTTATAAATGGGTTTGCAGATGACAAAAATAAATTTCCAAAAATAAAAATCAGTATCTTGATTGATTTGATTCAATTTTGAATAATTTCCCAAAATTATTTTCTAAAACTTAGGTGAAAATAATGTTGGGAAAGTGTATGACTAAAACATGCAGAAGGAAAATTACTTTTCCTCTTGTAATGCCCAGTTACACAAAGAATATGAATAACTGAAGAGCACTCAGGCAGATACAAGGCTGTAAAGTAGGAGCTGAAAAGATCTATTGACCCCATCTGACATGCTTTGCAAAGCACAACTCCAGCTGAGCTGAGCAGTGCCATTCAAAGGCAGCTGATAAGAGGCAGCACAGTGTCCTGAGGGGACCACACTTTGTGAACATAGACAGTGATTATGCTGAAATAATTAACACCTCTAATCAAGGAAAGAAGATGCAAGGTTCAAAACACTGATTTTGTTCCTTTTATTTAAGAGAAGGAAGCTGTTCTTTTATCCTAAACACTGTATCAGCCCTATGTTCACACTGCTACAGGTTGCAAAGCTCTTTATTTTTTACAATCCACTCCGAACACACCAAACTGTGCACAGCATGAACTGGTAAGGCTTGACTTGAACATTTTTTTCTGAATGTAAATTGCTGTAGGTTTTAAAGGATTCCAGATCTCCCTGGGGTAGGTACAAACTATTTTTAAAATGGTTTTAATACGATGTCTGTTTTAAAAGTCAATTTGAAACAGAATACATCTGTGGACTAATGGGAGTAAATGGGATTGTGAAACATATGCTGGAGGCATGGGTTTTTTGAAAGAATGCAAGAATATAAGCCCACAAATAATAAAAATAATAGCAGGACTAATTTACTGTGTATTCCAGTAGCTGTCCATACACATCCAAGTGCATTGACATCCCAACAGAGACATAGTAGGCAGCTGTCTGTAAGTCACGCAAACTGCAGCTGAATTCCACGCTAACTGCAGCCAGTGCATATCATTGGAAAACATGGGGGGCAGAGAGGGTTCCCTCATGGAAAAGGTTATAGAAACTATTCTATATGCAGTTACACACATATATATATATGTACATACTTATATATATATATGCACATATACATACATATATGTGCACATACAAACTTTTTGGACAAGATTTCTACTGAAGATTTCAACTTCCCAGCAAAGTGTCAAAATACCTGCTGTTGCCCAGCCACTGATATATTTCCATCTTGAAATGTCTCTTCTCTCATCTGAGCTCCCAGAGGGTATTAAGCATCCCCTGAGGCACACAGATGCCTCATAACAGGTAAGGTAAGGCAGTGCATTAGGGAAGTTTCTCATCTCGAAGGGAGGCAGCAGCTGTCTGAGGGAACCCAGCACATGCAGAGGATGGGAGTGCAAGACCCCCAGGCTGCCAGTCCTATGAGATTCTGTAGCAAAGTCTATTTGCAAGAGAAATCTTTGAAAAAACACAGAAACTAAAAGAAAACAGATACATGCATTTTAAAATCTGGTGGTAAAACTTCCATTATTTATAATGAAGCCAAGGATTTACCACATTTAAAAAAGCAACATGACTAAAGTATTCCACCACTGACTGTCACTGCACAGCGGTGGATGAAAGAGCACACAGCAATATCCCACCTGTGTGACCTCTCTGCCCTTGTACAAGAACTGGGACATGTGGAAATTGTAATTTTTTGTTGGTGACTGCTTCTGCCTCTGGTACCATCCATGCATCCTTTCTCTGCCAGCACCTGCAATCACAGTCTGCCCAACCCAATTCTCTCTCTCTCTCTCTCTCTTTCTCAAAAAAAGAATAGCATTACCTTTTCTCAAAGAAAAAAGAAAACACAGAACAAGAAAAAAAGAGAGAGAAAAAGGACACTTTGGAATATCTTAGACAATTAAATTGTCACATTTACTCTGAATCATTTATCTCACAGAAAATATCTATCAGTACTCACCAGTTTGTTTCATATCCTTTATGCCACTTCTACAAAATTATGCTACAAAAAAGTGGGCTTAAAATGACTGTTTCAGTCATGTTTTATGAAACTGTATGAAGCAGACAGTCCACCTGGGTAAATCCCCATAAAAAAAAAACAAAAAAAAGACACCATGCTACATTCTTGGAAGAAAAAGCAAAACAAAGCTATTTTTCTTTCCTACTAATATGCTTTAAATGTCTGTGGTAGTGGTAGGATTAACATGTCGAAAATGTTATCTCTCTCCCTAGTGCTGTATTCTTGGCAGGTCTGCAGGTCCCGCAACTCCTTAGGCACTTCCTAGCTTGCCTAGAAAATTCCCAGAGAGTTTATTTTGACTTGCTTACAATTCCTTAGAATTGCCCATTATGCAGAGATGGACATCTATTCCCTAGTCTAAACCTTCATTACAGTGTAGGCTGAGATGAATAGGGACCTGAATGCCATCTAAGTTTGTCACCAAAACATTACAAGTGATCAGAGCTACAGCTCTTTTAGTACCAATGGCAGCATTTAAATGGTAACTGGAGCATTTAAGTAAGCAGCCAAAGTCTTCATTTCTTCCCCAACAGAGAATTTAAGCCAAATCTGTGGTGCTAAGACTTCAGTGTCACCATGCCGAAACAAGTCTGGGCTCCACTACAGAGCATCAGTGGTCTACAGTAAAAATTCTTCCACTACTGAAGTGTGAGGGACTCAACACTAGCAGCACCCAGAAATGCAGGCTAGTACCACAAGTTACCTCTTATTGTCAACACAGGAGAATTACTAAAGAACTTGATCTCAAAAGAACAGACGGGTGGTTATGAAACCATATGGTAAAACAGAAAAACATCCCTGTAGGCAAAGCTGTCAAGGCTACAAAAATCTGAAAGTAAAATTGGTATAAATAATTATCTGGAACCAATGAGGCAAGAAAGAAAGACAAATACTGTCAGGACAGAATAAGGTACAAATTTAAAACCCAAGCTGCAGCAAGTGAGACACATGAAAGCCAACCATTGCTGTAAAGTAATGTAACTCCTAATATGAGGAACTCCTAATATGAGGAACAGTGCTGAGGTGATTCTGTTCCAGTATAAAAAAGG
Source organism: Gorsachius goisagi (assembly GCA_018403395.1). Taxonomy (NCBI): domain Eukaryota; kingdom Metazoa; phylum Chordata; class Aves; order Pelecaniformes; family Ardeidae; genus Gorsachius; species Gorsachius goisagi. The sequence continues at coordinate 20,322 of BOSO01027859.1, forward strand.
TAGTCTTAAAAACAGTTAATCAAACCTAGAATATTCATACATTGATAGTTAACCTAACTTTACTTCTCAAGTGTTCTTGTTTTCCAATTTGAACATAACTGAAGTAGATGAATATGTAGATTAATCTAATCCTGGAATTAATTTTCATCATAACTGCTGAATATTTGTACACAAATACCGTATTGCTGAAACGCACCCTACACTTTTAATTTAATAACGTGAATCCATGATTGCCTCTTTGGACTGAATTAGTGAGAACTTTTAAAAGGTTTATGCTCTGATGTCAAGAGCTACACATAAATTTTTCCAAAGGGAATGCAAGAACCACCAAAGTGAGTTTATCTGTCCTTCACATTCTTATTTGTGCTGGGTTACAAAACCCTTGCTGCAGCACAAGCCTTTGGGACTGTGACTAACCTTTACCTAACATGGCCCAACCTTTCCTACCTTTGTCCTTCCTGCCCTGGGAGGCTAAAGAAACATTGTGTACCTCCTTCCTCATGGACATGGGAGTCAGTCAGGACAAATTCCCACACTCACCTTTTTTCTCTCCTCTCCTTCTTTCTTTCTCCTCCACCTGAGATGAAGCCTTTTTGCCTAACCCCTGAATCCTTGCACAGGTTCCAGCTGGTTGCTTCTGATGAGCCTCTTGGCCATCATGGGTCTCCTTCCCACCCCACTCCCAGGCTGCCTTTCCCAGGGACTGAACCACAGACCAAGTGCAGTCACCACCTCCCCAGGGGCCACCTCTTCCCTGTTCCCTCTCCACGTGATTTGCTGTTCCTGGATGGAAAAATTATAAGGCCCATGATCAGCTGGATATCAAACAGTAATAAATTCTCAGATTCATTGCTATACTCAAAATTGCCCACACTGGCAACTACAGAAAAGAGATACTCATGGAACTGGGGGCCAGGTCCTTTAGCATCTGTCCACATGAAATTTAGGAGTTACAGCAAATGGAACAAAAAACCCCCTCTTTTTCCTTGCCAAGACCTCCCAGGCAGGGAAGGCAAACAATGAATATTTTCGTCTCCCTGTATCTTTGCAAGATGCTGTTGAAGGCATTTAGCTTCTGAGAAGAACCAAACTTAGAGCAAGAAGATCCTGAAGGTCACAGAGGTATTTTTCATATCGCTGGGGACAGCAGCTCTGCCAAGAGAGAGCAAATCCCAACACTGTCAGCGGGCAGAGCCAGTGCAACTTCGATCCTGTACTTCCACGGTGCTTGTTTTGGCCTTAGCTGGAGGACGAGAAGCCATTTAGATCCATCTCACAATATGCTACATTTCATTGCAAATAAATATGCCTCCATACACAATTCATTAGATCGCTGTGATGGGAATGTTTAGGAGACTGAAAAAACAGGCCGGAGTTAAACTTTAAACCGAACCACTACCAAGTTTGTTCATTAACAACTCCTGCTAATGCTATTTTGCTTACCATTTTGTACAAGGGTTTGCTTACCTGTTTTCCCATGCCTCCATAAGCTTTTCCTTCTCCCTTAGCGGTCAAGTTGTTCACACAACTTTGTAAAATGCTTGAACATTGTGCCTTGCTATCGCATTGTCACAAAATACTTAAACGCTATTGTGGATCACACTGTTTGATGAACTTAAGCAAAAATAGAGGTCTAGGAGACAAAACGAGAGGGGAAAAAAATGGAAGGCAGAAATGGGAAATGTATACATCTTAAAAGGGAAATGTACATATCTTAGATGGGAAAATTAAAAGAAAAATTAAAAAGGAGGAAAAGTAGGAGAATTCTAGTGAGACTGAATGATCGCGTATCTGAGGCAAAACAGCCTCAGGGAAAGAAGAAGGACACAAAAGTCATACTGCATTAGTCATGCTACGTAGTTACACTGGTAAAACCTCCCGAGCATAGACTCAGCAGTGTAGATCTAAATGTGTTTGTATCAGTAGAGCATATTCATGAAAGAAATGGAAAATCCACAAGGCGGGAATACAGCTAAGAGCAGCAAAGACAAAGCAACGGTCAAGTTGGAAAAAAAGAGATAAGGGGTTGCACATTCTACTCAGCAGTAACAACAGAGCAGCATTTTCATGGTGCCCCTTAAGTTTTATTGCAGAAAGGTTTCACTTTGCCATCAAACAATAAATTCAGCTTTCAAATGAAGCATTCCAAACCTCACATGGTTCCCTCTCATGCCAAGATACTTCAGATACAGACTTAGACTCCATATTTTTTGGTATATTTACTTTGCAGAGAATATTCTCATCAACTTCAGCAATTGTATTTGCCCCTTGCACACATGGTTGATGTTCTGGGGGAAGACTTAAAGTTCTGGGCTTCTAACTTCAGTCCTCTTCACTGCACGTAAGCTGAACGCTGAAGATAGGTGGCAGGGATACCCGTACACCACACAGGGATCAGCTACAGTCAATACTGGACTCTGGGGAGGTAACTTGATATTTATGTATTTTGAACACAGTTTCAAATGCAGTTATGAATCACATCAAAGAGAACAAGATTGCTGTACAAGCTAATCCTCTTTTCTCTTGAGCTTCAGAGCAATTACACTGCATTTGAGGCACCGTGGATTTCAGCTGACTGAACCAGTGCCTGGGCTCCAAGGGCATCTTGGTAGATCTGATAAGCCAGATCATTCATGCACAGATGAACAGCAGTTACTGCTATGCTTGTCCCTTTCTACCATTAATGTTTTTGCAGCTGGTTTGCTTTCTTAGATAGAGGATAATAAAGATTCACATGATACAGACCAGGGTCTCTATTATTAGTATGCACAAACAACCTTCATTAATGTCTACTGATAGCATGACTACTTAAGTGATTCAGTCTGGTGTCCTTTAGTCACAGCCTCTTGAGGACTAAGGCTTTCTATATAGCAGCAGGGACCACTTTTGTGCTAAACGCTGATGTTCAGTTAATCCAAGTTCTAATTAATTGGTTTTCTTTTACTGTGTATTCATGTCTAAAAGGGATTTGTATATCAATTTCTCACATTTAACAAACCAGTACAAAGCAGAGTTAGAGCTGTTGTAATTATTGTATTCTTTTTCACACCAAGTGAATACAGAGCATTGGTTTTAATTCCAGTGTAAGCAGGCGCATCACCACAGAAACTTGTCTTGACACAGGAATCTGGAGCAAGATCCTGGGTAGGTCAGTCTTAAAGGTGACAAGGCTCCATTTCGCTACATAGTGTATTAATAAACCCAGTCCAACAGAGCCAGAGACAATCTATTACAGAAATTTCCATAGTGAAGCATAATCAATGAAGTTGAACTCATTAATAATAGAGCTAAGTGTATGTTAACACAGTAATAGGTAAACTAATAATTATCAGAGAAAAGATACCATTGGAGAGGCAGATCTGTGCCTCCCTCAGGCTAGTAACCAGACGTTGTCTCAGAGATACGGATAGAGGGAAGGTTACATCTCATTCCCCTTCTCTCAAAAAGACAGGTTCTTTATAACACAGATACAATAGATTTTCCAGCTAGGTTTTATCTGGGCAGAAAATACAGGCTGTTCTTCTATATTCTGAGTGACAAAAGTGTTGCCATCAAGTGTGACAAAGGCAATCTCTAAGCCGACCTTTATGTGTCAGCTTTCTCTGACCCCTCTTGTGAGTTGCCTATAGATGTATGTCACCTTATGTTAGCATATTGGCTGGCATATCTCTTCAGAAATGCTCCAAGGTTTCCAGAAAAGAAACTACATTTCGATTCCAGTTGTTGGCTTAGATTTTGAAGTATAATTCTGTTTACACTAGCACAAATCTACAAACTTTCCAAAGCTACTACCTTACAGGTTGAGATCATTTGTTTAGGAGACTTTAAAGAGGTACCCATTTATACTGTGGAGGTGAGAAAAAGACTTGGGAGGGTTGGGAGGGTTCCTCCTACTTGGAAACAAAGGAGGAGGAATCAAAAAGCTCTTGCTACATGGGGAGAAAATGAGCATTCAGCAAAAATTTTCAGCAGGACCACCTCAGGGCTTCAGATACTCAGCTAAGCCAGGTTTAAAAGGTCAGGACATAAAGTTACTTTGAAAAAAAGAAACCCTCAAGTTCGATCAGAAGAGTTAGCATAAGGACTAAAACATCTCCTAACCAGAGAGTGCCACTGAGGCATGGATTGCACTAGGTTCTGTGCATGCTAAAGTACCTCCTCAAAGCTATTTAGCCAACTCACAGTCATTTGTGCATATTATACTTGTTAGACTTATTTCCAGACTTGAGATGGGCATAGGCTATGAGCCATCCTTGTACCACAGGAATCTCTTTTTCCTTAGAATCATAGAATCATAGAAGGTTTCGGGTTGGAAGGGACCCCTAGAGGTCATCTAGTCCAACCCCCCTGCAGTGAGCAGGGACACCGTTAACTAGATCAGGTTGCTCAGAGCCCCGTCCAACCTGGCCTTGA
>BOSO01027862.1:0-14631 GCA_018403395.1 Gorsachius goisagi
CACCAGGGCCTCTACTGCCATGGCCACCGCCCCTGCCACCACTGCTACCGCGCCGCCCGGCAGGACGCGCCGCAGACGGCTGTGCCATGGCCCCGCCAGCAGCCCTTCTGGCTGCCCCAGGCCAGGGACGCGCCGGGCGGCGGCAGGAGGAGCCGGGCGGCTCCAGGGCCCCAGGCAGACACGGCTGGGAGCTGTGTCCCAGGATGCCCTTGCTTCCCCCCGGCTCTTGGCATCACTTGGCAGGAAAAAACAACCCAGGGTGAGGCGTGGGATCGAGCCTGAGGATGACGGGGATCGGGAGAGGGCTTTGCTACTTCCCTCCCTCCTGCCTCAGTTTCCCTAACAAGAAAACAGAGCGGAGAGTACAGATTCGTCTTACAGAGAGACAAGGTGGTGGGGGAAAACCATGGAGAGGTACAGAGGGCCCCGACTGCCACCATGACTGTGCCAAGGAGCGAACCGAAGACAGGCAGGGATCGAAGCACAGATGTCAGCACCGGCTGTGCCGCTCCCCGGCAGCAGGGCCGTCTGGCAGGCAGGCAGACCCCAGGGCTCCCCGGCTCCATCCATGGGCCAACAAACAGACACCACAGAGGGCATCCCCCATCCCTTGCAGACACGGAGGTGCAGCCCTGCCCTGCTCCCCACGCTGCCGGGACACGCTCGGCCCGGCCGCCCCGGGCCCCCGCTCCCTGCTCTGCTCTCTGGAGTGCAACGGGCAGGCAAATGAACACCCACCCCGCGGGGGGCTTGGGCAAGGCCCGCACGCCCCCCCCCCCCAGCTCTGAGCACGTGGCAAAGCCTCCCCCGCACACAGCCCCCGCTCCCTCCTCGCCCCCGCAGCTGGCCATGGACCCCAGTGCTGCACGGCTTGGGGACAGCCAGCGCAGCGTGGCCCCGTGTGGAGCTGGGCCTGGAGCAATGGGGTCTCACCGCCCTCATCCTGAGCAAAGACACGCACTGAGACCACCGCGTCCCCAGGGCTGAGTGCTCCGTGTCCCCAGGGCTGAGACCACCGCGTCCCCAGGGCTGAGACCACCGCGTCCCCAGGGCTGAGCGCACCGCGTCCCCAGGGCTGAGCTCAGCTCCGGCACAGCCCGGGCTGCCACTCACAGCGTGCACAGCCCCAGCACACACAGCCCCCGGCCCCACTGTGCACAGCCCCCAGCCCCCCAGCCCCAGCACACACACACACACACCCCCCAAAACATGCACAGACCCCAGCCCCAGCAGACAGGGCTGTAGGGAAAGGGAGGGGAGACCCCCGGGCTGGGAGCTCCCCATCCCGGCCGGGCGAGCTTCAGGGCTGTGCCGAGGCTTGCCTGGGCGAGGGCTGGCCGGGAGCCATACGCTGCACACCGAGACGAGGAGGTGGCTGCCAGGGAAGCGGACTCGGCCAGGAAAGGGTTAGGAGCAGCTGCGTGGGGGTGCCTGGGGGGGCTCCCGCTCTGCCCAGGCTGGGGGGACTCAGCTCCCCCCCCCCACAGCGCATCCATTGTGCCGGCACCGCTGGGCACAAAGCCGGGCTCTCCCAGGAGAGGGGCTCTGCGAGGTGTGGACCCCCCTGAACGGAGCCAGGCCCGCTCCCCTCCCACCCGGCAGCCCCTTCTCCTGCCCCCGCCGCCCCACTCACCCGGCCACCGCCGCTAAGCCATGAAGTTGCCCACCCGGGCTCGGCAGGAGCCGGAGGACGGCAGCGGCACGGCGGTTGGATTCGCTCTCTTCCTGCGAAATCCCTGCGGGCTGCCCATGCCGCGGCCAGGCCACGCAGCGAGCGGCCACCGGCCCAACCGGAGGCGTCCCAAGGGTCAGGGCCACCCACGGCAGCACGGCAGTGGCCACGCTCCCAGTGGCTGGGCCAACACCGGCACCTTCCAGCCGGGCGAGAGGCGGTGGCGGAGCCGGCGCCCCCACACGCTCGGGACACACCCACGCGCGCTCCCCGGCGCGCTCCGGTCGCACCCGCGCCCAGCCACGCACCCCCGGCAAGGGGCTGCCCACGCCCGCAGCGCCCACGCGCCGCCCCGCTGCATCACCGCCCGCGCGGACAGACGGACGCACAGCCCCGCACGCCCGGACGGACACACGGCCGCTCCGCATCGCTGCATCCCTGTGCACCTGGGCGGCCACGCGCACCCCAGAGCCACGGTGCTGTGCGCCCCGCACCCCCGCTGCTCCCACCCGCAGCGTCCCCACGCACCCCACCCCCCCCCCCACGCCCACACACCCCTCTGCGCCCCGCAGGCACCCACGCGCAGCTTTCGCCCCCGCCAGCCCCCTGCGCGCCCACGCCCCTGACACCCACCACGGCTCCCCCCCCCCCGCACGGGGCTGTCCCCAAATCCCCCCACCCCAGAGAGGGCCCGGGGCAGCCGCGTGTCGTGACTTGAAACACCGAGACCGTCCCTCGGCTCGGCTGCACCGATGGCACCACCCCGGGGTGCATCAACCGCCCCCGGGGTCTCACCCCAACCCGCCACGCTGGGGACACCGACCCGGCCAAGCCGCACCAGCACGGCAGGGACAGCCGCATCCGAGACACGCAGCGTTTCCCCAGTAACAACCAGTTCACCAACCCCAAACCCAGGGCCCCCAGTCCCACCACAGCCCCTCCAGCCCCTTGGGGAGACGGTGGGTGCCCCAGGCCAGTGCCGCAGCTCTGGGGATGGGACACCGACAGGTCCCCCACCGGGCGCCACGCCGGGATTCGGTACCTTCAGCTTTCGCAGTCCTCTCGCTCCGAAGCGGCACCCCCACACGCCCACGGACAGGCTGTTCCGCCGCTCCGCTCTGCCCACCAAAAACTTCAGCTAATTCCCAGCCCAAAGGGCTCCCGGCCCCGCTGGGGGAGAGGGCCAGGCAGGCAGCGAGGCTCCTGCCACCGCCTGCCGCCCGAAGCTGCCGGTTTAAGGCCAAACAGCCCCTCAGCGAAATGCCGAGCGCTGGCAACCACGCCGCAAACATCTGCTCTTCCAACGGCATCGTGATTCACAGGCTATTAATTGGGGCTTGGCAGTGCTGGGGAAGTGTTTGCATCTCCTGGCTTCGCTCAGAGCCACAACTCGCTGCCGACGAGGTCCGGGTGCTGGGGAAGGAGCCAAACCCAGCAATGCACCGGCCGCAGCGGAGCCGCGCCAGGACGGGCACGTGGGGCACGGTGCCCAGCTCCCGCACCGGCCGCCCGGCCCCCCAGGAGCAACGCAGAGCCAGCCCCGAGAAAACAGCAGCAGCAGCAGCACCCGGTGCCAAGAGCCACCAGCACCGGGGACACAGCACCGGGGGCACAGCACCGCGTGGCAGCCCCAGCACCGGCCGGCCCCGGGTTGTGGCGCGGAGGCCGCCCGCTTCGGCTCCCACCCGGCCGCACGTGGCAGGGTCTGGTGGGTGCTGGTGATGCTCTTGCAAGTGCCCGGCTCCAAAGAGCGCTGTGTTTCTGTAGGGTCTCCCGGCTGCCTCCGCGCGTGGTGCTGAGCCGCTCGCTCCCCGGGGCGCCAGCATCGCCTGCCGCCACCGCCGCCGCCACGGCTTCGAGGGAGACCGCAGAGCAGCGCCCTGCTCCTGCTCGGGCAGCACCAGACAAAGGCTGTGCAAAGCCTCCTCCAAAGACAGCGCCAGGAGGAATCTGAATCCAGAAGCTGATTAGAAACCATGTCATGGCTCCTTCCCGCTCCAGCATTTGGGGAGGAGTGAGCTTGGGGGGGATGTGGGAAATCTAATTAGGATTGAGGGCAGGTTGTAGAGGCGCTGACACGGGCGCTGCGGGAGCACAGCTGCTGGCGGGAGGGGGACACCGGGCGCCTGCAGCACCCCCGGCCCCGCGGAAATGGGGAAAGTACAAATTAATTCTCCATAATCTGATGGGCACTTGCTCTGCTGCCACGTGCCGCCGTGGCTGGCAGGGAGCAGCCCGGCCTGTCCTCGGCTTGGCTCCTGTGCCCGTGGCGGCCGTGCCCCCTCTGTCCCCCCGTGGCTGGTGCCAAATGGCCCCAGGGCGCTGGGCAGGGGGAGCAGAAGGGGCTCGATCCTCCCTGGCAGAGGGGAGGCGAGTGTGGGGTGCTGCGCTCGGGGTCTGGCCCCCTCCTTCATCCTGGGGTGGCCCCCACCGTGCTCCTGCTTGCGGGTGGACCGGGCATCACAGGGCCATCAAGATGGCCACGGTCCCGAGGCCACGGAGCACTTTGCCAGCGAAGGTTTCGCCCCCGGCCCTCCGGGACAGCAGAGCCCTGAGGCCACCTTGAAGGGCTCCACGCAGGGTCGGCAGCACCGGGCGCTGCTCTGCACATCCCCTCCCCATGCCTTCCGCTGGCGCCCACCGTGCCCCATGCCACCCGCACCCCGGGGATGCGTCCCCCCGCCCCGCGAGGAAGGCAGGCGGCCACCTCCATCCACCCCATCACCGCGACGTCCCCCAGGACACATCCAACCGCATGCCCCCGGCCCTCCCCACGAGTCCCCCGCCTGCCGGCACGTCTCGCCTGCTATTCTTAGCTCTCCGGCGCTGCGCTCTCCCGGCAATGGCACCGTATATTACTATTATTGCTGGCTGCCAATGTCTTGAAGCAGGCAGCCAGGATCGTGGTGGTGCTTCCACACCCCTGGTGACCTGTCATTTGGTCCCTGCCGGGCTCGGGTCTTCAACAGGCTATTTCAGGAAATCCAATTTGATGGGCAGAAGGAACACGAGCCACTCCGTTCAGCTCCTGAGCCGGATCCAGGCTCCTCATGTCACCGCTCAGATCCAGATTTTAGCTTCGCCCCTGATGGCAGTAAGGGCCAAGAGTCACCTTTGGCTCCAGATCCAAATTTCTATCTGGGTGGGATCCAGGGTTTCGGATCAGCTTGTCGGAGAGACACAAGCGTCTGCAAAACCTGGATCTGGAGCCCCAGCTCCAGCCGCAGCAGCACCACCTGGGCACGGGAGCCCAGCGCGGGGCCGGATCCTGCCCTGACGGGTGGGCAGGCCCATGGAGACCCACGCACCAGCGCAGCCACCAGCCTCCTGCAAGGGTGCTGAGTCCCGCAGGTGCTGGCGCGGCTCTGCCCTGAGCTCGCGATGGGGAGGCTGAAGGAAGGGCCCCCCCAGGGCCCCCCAGCCTGGGCTCCCCACCGCCCTCCGCTCCCTCCCTGCGCCCTGCCCAGGCTGCTGGGGCTGGGTGCTGCTCCTCCAGCCTGCGCTGCCATCTCCAGCCCACTGGGCACAACAAGCCCTGGCACTTGGGAGGGAGATGCAGGCCCAGAGGGCTCAGCACCAACTCACCCAGGCTGGATGGGGACACCACGGTTGTGTTACCCCGCTCCCCGCCACAGGGATGCCCAGAGCTGGTCCTGGTGCCTGGGCTCAGTGGGGTAGAAATGCCCAAAGCAGCCCCAAACACATCTCTCGCCTACGCTGCCCCGCGCCAGCGCTCTCGCTGCCCCCGCAGCCGGGAGGGGCCCCTCCAGCTCAGATGCTCCACGGTCACTTTGATGGCTAATTTTTCCCTCTTGGCCCTGCCGGTGCTGGAATAAATGCTTTGAAAGGGCTGACGTGCCTCCTTCCAGCCTCTCGAGTGCAGTCGTGCCCGTCTCCAGGCGGCAATCCCCCTGCTACATCCCCCAGCTGATGGGGTCCTGGGGGGCTGGGAGCCATGGATGTGTGCGGGAGGAGAGTGGGAGCACGGAGGCGAGGAACCGAGATAGATGGAAATGACATCCATTTCCCAAAGGAGAATCTGCACTGCTGGCCGGATCCTGCCCCGATTTACACCACGAGAGGCTGCCAGCTCCCAGCCCAGACTCCCACGGGGGCAGCTGGCACCCAAGAGCCCGGCTCTGTCCCCTCCTGCCCGCTGGGGCTTCGGGCCTGGCCTGGGGAACCGGCAGAGAGGTATGGTGGGTGCCATGGCCCTGTGCCCCACGAGGGAAGCGACGTGCAGGGCTGGATGTCACGGGATGGGGATGGAGAGAGACGATGGGTCCCAGCACCGACTTGTCCTGCAGGTTTGGCACGGGCTGGAGGGACCAGACTGGCTCCTCCAGCAAAACCCAACCAGCCGGGAGGAGGAAGGCGACGAGAGGAGAGAGACAGCCAGACCCAGAGCCCCAAAAAGCTCTCCTTGCCTACCAGGGTGGCTTGTAGCAGGGAGCATGGATGCGCGGTGAGAGTCGCCGCTCTGTGCCAGCTCCCAGCACCCACCGGCAGCCCCGGACCCGCACCAGCCCGGCCGGGACACGGCTCCAGCACCCAGTACCGACCCCCGCAGCCCCCCAGGCTGGCGAGAGGGGAGCCCAGCAGGCTGGGGAGGGGGCCTGGGCCTGCCCGATGCTGCCCCGAGCCCGAGAGCAGCGGCATGGCTGGCGTCGCCTGCCAGGGGGAGGCTGGCGGGGCTGAGCCCCCTCCCCACCGCCTCACGCACCCGGAGATGGGGGATGCCCGCACCCCTTCTCCCGCACCCACCGGGGGGTCGCGCCCAGCGGTGCCGCCGAGATGCCCCCAGCCATCTTGCCACCCCCCACCCACCCCCCCCAGCTCCCCCTCAGCACCCGCTCGCCGGTGACGGATGGGTCCCGGGGCGACATATCCCGATCCCCTGGGGCCCGTCCCGCACGGCCCCGGGCACCGCGGATCCCCCGGGACCGGGGCCCCCGCCCGCCCGGCGATGCCCCACGGCGGCACCAGCCCCGGGAGGCAGCACCACGGCACCGGGACCCCGGGATCAACCTCCCCCACCCCCACCCCCCGCGCCCGCAGCCCACCGGCCCCGCCGCCCTTACCCGGCTCCCGCCGCTTACATCCTCCGGCGGCGGCCGGGCGGCTCCCCGACAGCCCGGCCCGGCTGCTCCCGGCCCGGCTGCTCCCGGCCCGGTTGGGTTGGGCTCGGTTGGTCCCGGCGCGGCCCGGGCCGGCGCCCCGCGCGTGGGAGCGCGGCGGGCGGCAGCATGCGAGTGGCGGCGGCCCCGCAGTGCAGCGCGGAGCGGTGCGGATCGGTGCGGATCGGTGCGGAGCGGAGCGGGGCCGCCGCGGCGCAGCCAAGACACGGCGGTGGATTTTCCCCGGGAGTCAGACCGGGAGGCGGCGGCGCAAAATGGCTCCGGTGCGGCTCTGCCGCCGCCTCCCGGCGCCCCGAGACCCCCGGACCCCAGCGCGGCGGGGAGAGGCCGGGACCGGGCGGGGGGAACCGCGGGGAACCGCCCGTGGGGCCGGGGAGCGGCCGCCGGTGGGGCATGCAGCGTGGGCTCTGTCCCCCCGGTGCTGCGCTGGCACCGGGACGGGTGGTACCCACCCGTGGGCATCCCGCCGGGGCACCCCGGGGTGGCGGGGGCACGCTGGGACCCCTCACCCACCCCTACCCATGGCCGTGCCACCTGCCTGGGCAGCACCGGGGTACCGGGACGGCCACGGGGTATCGGGACAGCCACGGGGTACCAGGACAGCCACGGGGTACCGGGACGGCCACAGGATACCGGGATGACTGCGGGGTACCGGGACGGTTGTGGGGTACCGGGATGGCCACGGGGTACCAGGATGGCCACGGGGTACTGGGACGGCCACGGGATACTGGGACAGCCTCGGGGTACTGGGACGGCTGCGGGGTACCAGAATGGCTACGGGGTACTGGGACGGCCACAGGATACCAGGACGGCCACAGGGTACCAGGACAGCCACGGGGTACCGGGACAACCAGGGGGTACTGGGATGGCCACGGGGTACCGGGACAGCCGCAGGATACCGGGATGGCCATGGGGTACCCCGTGGGGTACCAGGATGGCCGCAGGGTACCGGGACGGCTGCGGGGTACCAGGACGGCCACGGGGTACCAGGACAGCCACGGGGTACGGGGACAGTAGCGGGGTACCAGAACAGCCACGGGGTACTGGGATGGCCACAGGGTACCGGGACAGCCACAGGATACCAGGATGGCCACGGGGTACCGGGACGGCCACGGCGTACCGGGACAGCCACAGCGTACTGGGACAGCCACAGGATACCGGGATGGCCACGGGGTACTGGGATGGCCATGGGGTACCGGGACTGCCACAGGGTACCGGGACGGCTGTGGGGTACCAGGACACCCCCAGGGCCCAGCCTCCCCCCAGCAGAGCGGGGGCTGCCAGCCGCCACCCGCCCGCCCGCCGAGCCCCTCGCACCGTGCCGTGTAATTTGCCAATAACAATAATTACGGCACTCGCAGGTTAGAACCGCAGCGCAACAATATCCCGGTTAACGCCTTGCTGCGTGCGGCGCTGGGAGCCACACCGCGGCACGTGCCCGGCCGTGGCGCCATGCTGGCCCTGACGCTGCCCGCCACGCCGCCGGGGAGCCCCTGCCCAAAGCGGGGGGGGACGCAGCCCGGGCAAGCGCCGTGAGTGGGATTTTAAGGAGCTGTGTCCTGGCATTTTGTGTCCACGGCCCAGCGCTGTGGTCCTTAGCCAGGCTGGCTGTGGCACCAGGCTGGGCTGTCCCCAGCGGTCACGCCATCGGTCACCCAGCGGGACGGCCGGGGCTGGAGGACACAAGTGTTTCCCCGAGGGGGGGCGCGGGGCAGCGGGAGAGCAGCACGCTGTTGGGGGGCGCGAGGCCGGATCCAGGCCTCCGCAGAGCCACCCCCCCTCGCAGGGCGCGGTGCTCAGCACCCCCGTGGCCCCCATCGCTGTGTGTCCCCCCTGCCCCGGACTGTCCCTTCCCTGGGACACCCTGCCAGAGCCAGAGCTGGGGCTGCCCCCACCCCTAGCATACACAGAGCCCCCCAAAAGTCCTGCTACCCTGGGGAGGGGATCCCCAGCCCTCGCCAGGCCCAGCGTTGCCACCGGCACGGCTGCTCCTGCTGCGCGTGGGGAGCGGAGCTCTGCCCGCCTCCCTGAGCAGTTATATAAAAGGATTAAAATTTAATATGAACGTCAAAAGGGGAAGAAGTGGGTGGTCGAGGACAGCGGGGCCAGGGCCAGGTGTGGGGCAGAGGCACCCGTGGCCGTGTCCCGGCTCTGCCGAGACGCGGCACCGCGGCACAGGGACACCAGCTCCATCCTGCCCGGCACACGGGCACGGCTGCACGGAGCCAGAGCAAAGTGCCCAGGCATCACGGGCACCCTGGCATCCCACGAGCCCACGCTGGGCTCCCTGGGTCACGATGGGGCACGATTCCCATGGCACATGGAGACCTCACACACCGCCCCCTCCCCCCCCGGGGCCTGGCCTTGCCCCCCAGCAGCCTTTAACAACCCATTGCTGCCAGGCACAGGCAGCACCCAGCTGCCCCCCCCTGCCCGTGCTGTGCCGGTGGTCCCCGTCCCCTGGGGACCCCATCGCTCCGTGATGCCCCGTGCTTCCTTCCCAGGCACCGGTGGGCTGGAGCGTGCTGGGGAGCAGCCCTGTGTTGGGGGGCGAGACCCCCAGTTGGGGGGCAGCTGATGCACCCCGGCCCCCACCGCTGTCCCCCTGCGTGCCCAGAGCAGCACCCACCGCTCGCGTCCGCGCAGCGCCGGGGAGCAAGGCTGCCGTGGCGGCAGGCATGAGCCACGGCTGGGAAAACACCATCTGCCGCCCACGCAGCCGCCCACGGCCCTGCGCCGGCTCTGCCGCCCCCGCCACGCACCGGGGCTCGCCGGGAAGGTGGGTGGCAGGCGTGGGAGGCTGGGGGCTGCGCTGCGCCCACCATGGCCACCCACCCATGGGCAGGGCATGGGATGGGGCAGGGGGAGCGGGGGCCCAGCAGCCCCCAGCGCAGGAGCCACCCCGGCACAGGGTCCCGCTGCAGGAGCCAGGGATGGGGATGGGGGGCCGGGGATGGGGGTCAGGGGGCTGGGGGCTGCCCCACACCCAGCCCTGGCCCGGGGTGCAGGAGCGGCTGGCGCTGCTCAGGGTGCGGCACAGGCGCCCGCCAGCGAAGAGACGGGGAAGCCTTGGGCTCATTCATTTTTAATCCTGGCAGAGTGGGAGGGGTGCAGGCGCAAGGCTCGGGCATGCTGCAGGATGGGACCGGCTACGGGGCCCCAAACAGCCCCCCCCCCCCCGGGGCAGCCCCGCTCATGCCACAGGCATCTTTGATCGTGCATGTCCCCACGGGATGGAAACCCCTGGGAGGGGACAGCAGCCCCTGGGCATCCCTCCCCATCCTGTCTCCCCACATCCCACCACAGCTCAGCGCCCCCCTCACCGAGCAAGCCGCCCCCCCCCCGTGCCTGCGAATGCCGAGGGCAGGATCCGTGTGTGAACGGAAACCGTGGGCCCGTGGGTGCGTGGGGATGCGCAGAGAGCAGAGCGGGGTGGGAGGAGGAGGAGGAGGAGGAGGAGGAGGAGGGGGCGTTCATGAACCCCCCACGCTGCTCCCCATCCCTAGCCTGGCACCAGGGTCCCCATCCCACCAGGATTGTGGCACTGGGGCAACTGGGGGCAGGACCCCGGTGCCCACCCCGCTATGAGGAGGCGAAGGAGGACGCGCGGGCGCTGGGCAGAGGCCCAGCGGGGGCTGGCGGGGAGAGCGGGAGGCAGCGGCCGATCTTGCGCAGGGTCCGTCCCAGGTCGGCGCGGAAGCGCCGGATGGAGAAGCAGTAGACGAGGGGGTCGAGGCAGCTGTTGAGGCTGAGCAAGGCCACGCCCAGCGCGTGCAGCACGTCCAGGGCGTCGGGGGGCCCACAGAGCGGCACGGGGGGGCGGCTGCCCACCCAGGGGGCCAGCGTGAGGTGGTAGGGGGCCACGCAGACCACGAAGACCAGCAGCATCCCCAGCACCATGGCGCGCGCCTGCTGCCGGTGGGAGCCCGGCAAGGCGGCGGCAGGCGCTGAGAGCGCCCGGGCGATGGAGGCGTAGGTGCCCAGCACCACCAGGAAGGCGGCGGCGAAGAAGCCCACCATGGCGTAGGCGTACGCCCGCTGCCGGCCGGGCTGCTCGAAGCAGGCGGTGGTGGCCCCGGCGCGGGTGGGGAAGGTCTGCCGGGCAGCCAGGGTGGGCACGGCGCAGCCCAGCCCCAGCAGCCAGGCCAGGGCGCAGGCCAGCGCGGCCCCCCGGCGCCCCGTCAGCGGCAGCTCCCGCCGCGCCGCCGCCCGCACCGCGCAGTACCGGTTGAAGCTGATGAGCGCCATGAAGGTGACGGCGCTGTAGGTCGCCAGGTAGTAGGCAGCCCCGGCCAGGCGGCAGGCAGCCTCCGAGAGCAGCCAGTCCCCCCCAGCCAGGTAGTAGGGGATCCAGAGGGGCAGGGTGATGTTGAAGAGAATGTCGGCCAGGGTGAGGTTGATGAGGTAGATGCGGATGGCCTTCCTCACCTTGCCGCTCTGCAGGAAGACCAGCAAGGCCACCAGGTTGCCCGGCAGCCCCACGCACAGCACCAGGCAGTAGACGGCGGGCACCAGCACGAACTGCACCGGGTCGCTGGGCACGCACTCGCCGGGGTGCCCCGCTGGCAGCGGCCCCGGCGCTGAGCCGTTCATCCCGGGCTCCTGCAAAGACGGGGGGACAGTCAGTGGCACGGCCCTGAACACAGCCCTCAGGGGACAGGGAAGGGACACTGACCCGGACGGGACGATCTCTGTGCCTGGTGCCTGCTGGGCACCGGAGGCAGAGCCCCAGCGCGGGGATCCCATCCTCTGCCGGGGGGGCTCAGCCTCCGCGGCTCCTCGCAGGAGACGAGGGGCTCCGAGATCCCAACCCAGCCACGTCCCCCCACGCCATGAGGGAGCCCAGGGGCCACCGCCAGCCGCCCGGCCAGGGCTCCCCGGGGAGCGGCAGGCGCAGCTGCACGGTGGCCGAGGGACAGAGCCGCGGCCGGGAGCACCCGGAGGTGCTGCGCCGGCTCCGGCTGGGCGCTGCGGGGCTTAACGCCTCCCACGCAGCCGCCTGCTTGCTGGGGCTACCTGGCCCCATCCCACTCCCAGCACCCAAAATCTCCCCGCTGACCCATGGGGAAGTCACCCACCGGGGCTCAGCGTACACCGGAGCGGGGAGACCGCCACGTGAGGAGGGGGCAGGAGCATGGGGCTGGCAGCCCCCCGTGCCCCCCAGCCCTGCGCGAGGCAGGTTTGCCCACCCCGCCGTTTGCCATGGAAAACCACGTTGTGCCGCAACGGCCGTATCTCAGGGCTGCAGCTCCTTCACCCCCCCATCGCCGCCTGCCCACGCCTCGCCGACAGCTCTGCGTCACCCAGTGGGTGTTTTCCAGCGCAGCAGGGCACACGCAGCACCCAGCACCGGGCCGAGGCAGGGAGGATGCTGCAGAACCGGGGGGGGGGGGGGGGGGCTCAGGGCTCATCCCGGTGGGCTTCAATTTTGCGGAGCCAGCGCAGACCCCCAAGGAGCCCCCAGCTCCTTTGACAGTCCCCATGGGGGATGCTCCATCTCACCCACACCGAGCTGGTTACTTACCCCAGCGGGTCGGGCTGCGTCCCCTCCGGCTGCTCCTCGCTGTCTGGTCCAGCCAGGCTGGGAGAGGGTTTAAGTGCCGGGGGAGGCAGGAGTTGCCGGATCCCCCCTCTCCCCGTGCTGAGCCCCCGTGGGGGTTAGTGCCTGCGGGGTGGCAGCTGGAGCGGGGAAAGCACCTGCGTGTGTATGTAACGAGGGATTCCCTGTCGGAGCCCTGCTAAGACCCCCTTGCGCCGGCTGACGGGGCTGGGGGTACGTGGGGGGGGGGGGGGGGGGGGGGGGGGGGGGGGGGGCGCCCCCCCCCCCCCCCCCCCCCCCCCCCCCCCCCCGCGTAGCCCCAGCCCCATCTAGGACCATTTCCCAGGGCCCGTTTCCCACCCACGCTGGGATGAAAGCAGCAGAAGGTCAAGTTTCTGCACTCAGCAGCTGGGGGAGAAGGGGGATGCCCCGAAAGGGATCAAAGCTGGAATCCATCCCCCCAACCCCCCCCGGGCTCTTAGGGCTTTTGTTCACTTCAAAGCTGGATTTCGGGGGAGCAGCACCCTGGGCCTCCCTAAGCTCTGTGAGCATTCCACTCGCTGCTTTGCACGGTTCTGCAGTTCGTAGATGCGGCTTTGGGACATCGAAGGTGCCACCCCAAGGTGCTTCAGGTCCTGCTGGGGGTACGGGGGTGTTGTACCCCTTTCCGCTCACCCCAAGACAGCCAGTCTGGGCCCCCCCCCCCCCCCCCCCCCCCCCCNNGCCAGTCTCCCCCCCCCCCCCCCCCCAAGCCATCCCAGTCGCTTTGTTAGATGTACTGGGTTCAGATGTGATCTTGGGATTCATCCTGAAGGCTGGCAAAGCCCAGCCGGGGTGGCAGAGAGGTTGCTGTGGGTACAGGGCCCCACTGGAACAAGGTCCCCAAAAAGCCCCCTGCCCCGGCACAGTGTTTGGGGGGGTCACATTGCTGCTGTCACCCCCTTGGATGCGCAGCAAGTGGCCTGGCACATTGCTGGGTGGCTCCGGGCGGCCGGGGGGCTCTCACCCCCAGGCAGGCGCTCCCCACCGGCTGTCTGCCTCCGGGCCAGCTGCTGCCGGCTCCTGCCTGTCCCATCCCTGTCCCCAGGAGCTGCTCCGGGAGACCAGGGGCTTCAGCCCCAGGACGTCCCCTCAGCCCCCGTGGCTCAGTGTGGAGGGAGGCAGAAACAGGGGAGGCAAAATGTGAAAAACCAGAGGCTTTATTCCAAACTACGAAAGCCCCCAGGAGAGCAGAGCCAGCCCCAGCGCAGCGTGGCCGAGTGCTGGGAAGAGCTGGACGCCTTGTGCGAGTTTAGCAACGGAGCTGCCGGAGCGGTGGCGCTGCCACAGCCACCCTCCCAAAGCACCAGTCTGGGTCCCACGGCGTGGGGACAACCAGCACCAGGGTCCCCGGCAGCGGCAGGAGAGGACACGCTGTGCCTCAGTGGCAAGTTACCCCATAGCATGCAATGTTAGCCCCGAAAATACTGTAAGGACATTGCTTCCTGCTGGCCAAGCCGTCCGTCCTTCCCACCTCCGGTCACTCGAACTTGGCCTTGGCGGGGGCCGGGTGCCCGCGGATGTTGAGCAGCAGGAGGAGGCCGAGGCAGAGGGTGGCAGGGGCGCACATGGCCAGGGGCTCCCGCAGCACCAGCAGCGTGTAGAGGGCACCTGGGCGAGGAGCAGAGCGTGGGCACCGAGGTCCCTCCCTGAGCATCCCCCCCACCCCCCCCCACCCCACCCCACCCCGAGACCCCGCGCAGGGCAGTGGGCGCCCGCCCGCTCTCACCGATCATGACGACGCTGAGGACGAAGTTGCTGATCTCCTGCAGGAGCTGGGGCCCGAACGCCAGCAGCAGCCCGGCCACCGCCTCCACCCAGCCCACCACCTCCAGGTACCGGCCCGGCTCCGGGGAGAACCCGAATTCCTTCAGGGGAAAGACCTTGGCGAACCGCACGAACTGCGACTTCTGGGAAGGGCGGGAGGGGAGCGGAGCAGCTCTGAGACCGCTGGCGGGGTCTGCTCTGCTCAGCCCAGCACCCCAAGGGGCTCAGCCCCCCTGCAAGGGGCTCAGCCCAGCACCCCAACCTGCTCATTCCTCCCCCAAGGGGCTTAGCACCCCCTCCCCCAAGGGGTCAGCCCAGCACCCCAGGGGCTCAGCCCTCCCCAAGGGCTCAGTCCTGCACCCCAGGGGCTCAGTCCTGCACCCCAACCTGCTCATTCCTACCCCAAGCGGCTCAGCCCTGCACCCCAAGGGGCTCAGCCCCCCCCCCGAGGGCTCAGCTCAGCACCCCAACCTGCT
>BOSO01027875.1:0-11413 GCA_018403395.1 Gorsachius goisagi
GGTCTCTGGGGAAGGAATGAGGTTTCTACCCTGCTAGATGTGCGCTCCAGACATCGGGCTGAGCGCCGATATCGCTCGATATCAATCCTGGCCTGCCCCCCCACGCCCTTCTCAAAGCTGCCTCTTCTCTCCCGCAGCGTCAGAACGAGTACCTGAGATACAGGCGCCTCTTCATGGACATTGAGCGAGAGCAAGCGAGGGAGCAGCAGAGGCAGAAAGAGCGGGGGAAGCGAATCGCCGAGTGAGTACGCGCGGGTGAGCGCCGGCCTCTCGGTGTCACCGCCTTCATCTTGGGCAGGGTCCTGGAAAGGTCTCACGCGCTTGTCTGGCACGATCCGGGCGATGGTGTTTTGGAAAGCGCTTCCGCAGCCCAAATGCTGAGGCTTTGAGAAGAATGTCCACCACACGATGGGCAGCATTCTGCCTCCTTGGCCCCACGCTGCCCCCGATGGACTAAAAAAGCCACTTCATTGACTTTTTAAAAACCAAGGAGCATGTTGAAAGAGGCTGTGCAATGTGAATGCCAGCTGGAAAGCCTGCCTTGCTTCCTGGGTTTATTTTCCTGCCCAATCTGTTAACCCTGGGGCGGGATTCATTCAACCAACCCCCCCAAGAGAGACCTTTGGGCCACGTTGAGCCTTTCAGAGGCGGTCCATGCGTCTCTGCTTTCTGAGTCCCCACGTGGCTCAGGTTGGAGCTGGGAGCCAAACCAACAGCCGGGGAGAGTTGCAGCTCAGCAAACCGTGACGCTTGGGAACTGATCCCGAGACCCTGGTGCTACAGTCCGTGTTTAGAAACTTTGGCGTGAGGTCACGTTGTTGTTAAACCATCTCCGGGTTCTTTTAATATCAGACCCTTTACCCCACAGCTATAAACATCTATAGTGTAATAAAAAGATTTGCCAGTCTTTGTTCCGGAGTCGAGAACGCGGTATCTGTGTAGGAGTATCAGTACTTGCTTTGGTAGTTCAGTCACCTTCTCCCTTTTAAAAGGGTCGTTGAGGCGCAACGCTGCGAATTCACACCAAAATAAGGGGTAAAAAAACCTGCCTGGATGGCCGAGCCCAGAGAGTTGTGGTCAACGGAGTTAAATCCAGTTGGTGGCTGGGCACAAGCGGTGTCCCCCAGGGCTCAGTTCTAGGGCTGGTCTTGTCTTCCAACCCAAACCATTCTGTGATTCCGTGATTCTGTGATCAGGAAAGAGACTCTGGGTTTATTTTCGGGTGTGTGTCCGCCTCGCTTTGCGGGAGCAGCACAGGCACCTGGGGGCAGGGTTTCCCCTTTTGGGAGAGAAATTGCTGCTCTAAAGCAACCCTCCTCCAGCCACATTCCTTACTTTTTTAAAACTGGGAGCTTCCAAAACCTTTTCTTGCCCTGCAAGTGCAGGTGAGACACCAGAGGGCTCCCTAATAGTGGGATATCTTTTTATTATATGTTCCCCCCACCCCTGGTTGCAGGGGTGCTGCCGGAGCCGCAAGCTGCTCGCAGCGTATGCAGAGAAGAGCTGGGTCTGTGATTACTTAGCGTAAAGCCTGAAGTTGCCCTTGGCCTCGGCTTCTCTAGTGGGAGGTTTTTGGGGGGTTGGTTAAGGCTCTGTTACTGCTTCATCGAGAAAACATTGTGGAGGTTGGAGCTCGTCTGGAGGAGCTTGGCTTCAGTGCTTTGCCTCTCGCCGTAGCGATCTGACCCCCCCAAATGGAGCAACAGCTGAAATGTCTCCTTCGATTACGCGTTCTCCCCCTGGTTTCTACCCAGCCTTGAGATTTATTTATTTATTTATAAAGCCTGTTGGCAGTGATCAGCCTCTAAGGTGTCACTGGATTTGGTGCTCATCAGTGGGAATAAGAGGGCAGATGCTTCAGGTTAAAGTCTTCATGCCAGGGGAGCGGGCTTTGCCTTTGGTGGGACTTCCCCAGCCCGGATTCTGCTGGAAGGGCTGGAGTGCCCCATGGCTGCGAGGGAGCGGGAGGAAACCGGAGGAGGATTTGGTTCAAAATGCCTCTTAAAGCTGATTTTTGGGGTAGGTGTGGGATCCTTGGAGCTTCTCCCAGCGCTCTTCCCTGCCCTGCCAGCTCCGGGGGCAGCTCACGGTAGGATCCAGGTTGCCCCCTATGGGAGGAGCTGGGCAGCGGGGAGCCTGAGCTGTTGGTCCTTCCCGGTGGAGCTGAAAGAGCCCAGGCACCGCTCTGGGTTTGGGAGGGGCAGCTCTTCTGGGGAGCTGCAGGGGGCACTTCCGAATCGGAGCACGTGTGGGTGCGGCGTAGGGGGGAGCCGCGATGGTGGGACCACCGGCAGGCAGGAGAGCGTTCGTGGGCTGGTGTTCCCCTACGGGGGGAAAGGAAGGAGGCTCGGAAAGTGTTTTTGACCATTTTATATTTAAAGCTGCTAGAAAGTCAGTGCCACAATGAGGGCAGAGCTCCCTTCACCCGCCATGGGTAGCTTCGGGGGGCACCTGCACCCCCTTTGCCCTGATCTTGCAACCAGGGGCCGGCATGGAAGGGAGCTCGGGGCAGGGAAGCTCCTTCTCTGAGCACATGGGTGTTTGCCTGCAGGATTAAGAGCAAGATGGAGAGCCAGCGCCGGGCGGAAGAGCGGAGGATGCGGGAATCGGCTGAGCAGCAGGAGCCCGCCCGGGGAGAGGGAACCTGCGAAACCCTGGCCCAGCTTAAACTGGAGGAGAGGAGAGGGAAGAAGGTGAAGGAGAACCAGCAGCGAAATAAGGAGTGCGTGAGGTACGGCCGGATCCCCACCCCACGCGCAGGGCCGGGTGTGCCCGGCAAAGGTGAATATTTCATCCCGTGCAGGTACGTCGAAGCTCTGAGAGCCCGGATGAGGGAGAAGATAAAACTGAGTAACATCGACTTGCCCCCGCTGTGCTCCTGCGGGCCCGGCTTCTGGGACTCCCACCCCGATACCTGCGCCAACAACTGCGTCTTCTACAAAAACCCCAAAGGTAGGAGCTCCTGCTCCTGGTGAGGGGGCGCCTTGGCCCGGATCCCGGGTTATACAGGGAGAAAGGGGACGTGGCTGGAGGCTTCCGCAGCCCTGGGCTGCTGCGTAGGGATGCTCCTACAAATTTACCCCGGAGGGGGCCAGTCGGGCGCTCTGCCGCTTGTTGCTAAGCCAACCTCTTCCTCCATCCCTTCAGGGAGCTTGGGGGCATCCTCAGCAAAGCGCCAGCCGCTTCGTAGCCCGGACGTGTGGGTGGGGGGGAACCCTAAGGGAAACGCCGCAGAACAGCGCTCGTTACGGCCCCAGAGAACCTCTGCGCCTTAAACACTCGATCTTCTGCTGGGAGGGCGCAAGAAGGTGGTGGGAATTGTCCTCGTTAGGTGCCGGAGAGGGCTCGGATCCTGGGTACAGCTTGGAAAAACGCCTGGCTGAGCACCCGGGGGGCTTCTGGGGGGTGGGGGGGACGTAGAGAAATGGGGAAGAGCTTTGGCTTTTCTGCTTCGGCTCGCATGCTGCTCCGTACTCGGGAGCGTGCAAACAAGCCTGTGGAAAACTGCAGGCGAGTCGATTCATGGCAAACCCCAGCTCTTCCCCCTCCGCGTTACGGTAAGAGGCTGAAGCCGAGCCCAGTTTTGGGCCGCGGGTGAAACTTTGGTGTCTCAGCGCTGCTTCTGTCCCCGCTTCCCACCCAGCCTACAGCCATGCGCTGCAGTCCCTCCTCTCCTCCTGCGACCCCGCCGACCGCAGCCCCTCGGCGACGCTGCCGCTCCGAGACCTGGCCGCCCTCTGCGCTCGCGCGGTGAAACGCCCGTGAGGGGGGCAGCCCCGGCCCCCCGCTGCATTTCGGCGACTGTTGTAAGTAGGGAGCAGGGCTGGGCCCCGCTCCTGCCCGGCCCCAGTGGCACCTTCACTCTCCGGCTCCCTGGGCTCAGCGTGGAGCTGCCCCTCTCCCCTTTCGCTCCCAGTTTGCAGTCGGCTGGACTGGGAGCGCGGGGCGATGGCCGGTGCGAAGGAGCCGCGCGCTCTGCGGGCCTGCGTTCGGATTCTGGCGTTCAGCTGCGGAATAAACGGCTTGCGAGGGGTGGTTTGTCTCCTTGGGAGCGCCGAGTGAGGAGGAGGCAGGTACGTGGGGTCGGTGCCTCGGGGGGTGAGAAACCCTCCCCATTTCTTCTAACCTTTCCTTCCCCGTTTTCTCCATTTCCCCATGGCTCCTGGCGTGGTCCGCAGCCTGGCATTTATTGCTCATTCCCTTTTTTCCGGGTGAGGACCTCTCCTCCAGCGCCATCCACCCAGCTCCGTACCCAACTTGCGCTCCCACAGCCTCTTTTGCTCCAGTAAGGGGAATAAAAAAAACCACACCACCACCTAAGAAAAAAATCTCTGTTTAATCTCCAGGTGCGTGCGAGGCCGCTGCGGCCCCGTGGCGGGGGTTCTGCTTGGAGCGAGAGCGTCCCCATCAAAAATGGCACCGGTGGGGTAGCCGGGATGGCGCGTTCCCGGCGGGAGGTTGCGCCATAACCCCTCATTAATATTTACTGCTCGCTGGCTGCCCTCCCGCCACCTCTCCAATATTAACCCCCGCAGGAAGGGCAGGCGCCCGAGCGCACCGGGCCCTGCTTCCCCGCTTCCCACCCCGTAATTCCTTTCCCCCCCCCCCCCCCCCGCTCCGTTAGCGACCCGCCGGGCGCCGAGCAAACCCCTGACCCCGGGCCGGAGGTGGCAGGGGGACGCTGGGCCGGGGCCAGGGATGCTCCTCCATTCCCCGCTCCCACTGGAGAATCATTCACCGACTTATTCGTGGTGGCCGGTGCTATTTATTAACCGCCATTTGCGTCAGGGGAAGACGCCGCTGACCTAATCAGGGGTGGTCGAGGCGCATTTGTGAAGGCAGGATCCGGCCCGGGAGGTTTTTTTGCACCGGATGGGGAAGCAAAGGGCTAAAGCTGCAAATGTGTGGGGTTTGGGTTTGGTGGTTTTTTTGTTTGTTTTTTTTTTAAACTGATTTCAGGGCAGGGCTTTGTGCTGGGGCAGCTGAGGCCAAGCGTTTCCTGGCTGGGCCCCAAGCCCTTGCTCACACCCTGCGGACCCCCCCCCCCCTTCTGCCTCTGGGAGGGGGCCAGAGTGCTCCCCAAAATGCCCAGGGGCTGGTTTGGGGCTCAGTTCAGAGGAGGGATGGTTGAATAAAGCAGTTGCTGCTCTTCGACCTCCGGATCTGGCCCCGTGGGGTAAATGGGATCCTTTGATAGTGGGGGGGGGGGGATTTATCCCGGCATGAAAGCTGGGGGAGAGGAGAGCGGGACTCCCCAAATCCCTGCAAATAAACCCAAAAGCGTGGCTGAGCTGAGCTCAGCTCAGAGCATCAACGCCTGCTCTAAGGTGCATAGAAAAGCAAGCGGGAAAGTTAAATTCAGTGTTTTCTGCTGGAAAAGCAGCGCCCGGGGAAGGTGCCGGAGCCCCCCCCCTCTTTTCCCCCCTCCGAGCCCCGTTTTAAGCGGGGTTTTGTTGGGACGGGCACCGATGGGCAGCGCCGGTTTGGCGGCGGGGCCGGAGCCGAGGGCGGGCGGGGGCTGCGCCCGGGGAAGGAGCCGGGGGGGGGGGGGGGGGGGGGGGGGGGGTCCGGAGCTCCGCCGCCCGCCATGAGGGCAGCGCTGGCCCCCGGCGTCCGCCTGCTCCGCGCCCTCCCCCGGGACAGCCGGTGAGCGGGGGGGGGGGGGACCGGGATGGGGACCGCGGCCCTGGATCGTGGCACCGGCACCGGGATGGGGACCGGCCCCGCACCGGGGGTCACTCGCCCGGGGACCGGCATCGGGACGGGGCCACCAGGATGGGGACCAGCCCTGCACCGGGGGTCACTCGCACCGGGATGGGGACCGGCCCTGGATCAGGGGCCACTCGCCCGGGGACCAGCACCGGGATGGGGACCAGCCCTGGATCGGGGCACCGGGACCGGGATGGGGACTGGCCCTGGATCAGGGGCCACTCGCCCGGGGACCGGCCCTGCACTTGAGGTCACTTGCCCGGGGACAGGGACCGGGATGGGGACTGGCCCTGGACCAGGGATCGCTCGCCTAGGGACTGGCCCTGGACCGGGGCACTGGGACTGGGCTGGGGACCAGCGCTGGGGTGGGTTCCAGCACTGGAGCAGGGACCAGCACCAGGCTGGGAGCCAGCCCTGGGCCAGTGGTCCCTCACCCGGGGTCCAGCACCGTCCCTCGGACACCGGCTCCACGGTGAGACCGGATCCAGCGCAGCACTGGCGCTGAGCCTGGGGGGTCTCGGCATGGCCCAGGATCCGTCCCCGAGCCCAGCGTGGGCTGGTGGGTGCTGGGGGCACCCCCAGACGGGCTGCGGCACCCGGTGAGCCTCGAGCTCACCCTGCACACGAGCCAGGCCCTCGCACTTCGGTGGGATGCGGCCAGCGCCGAGGTCCAGCCGCCTTCCCTCCCTTTTGGCGAGGTGATGAGTCCACTGCCCGTTTAATTTTATTAAATATAATTTTTTTTTTTCCTGGAGCTTGCTGCCAAACGCCTCCCGTG
Source organism: Gorsachius goisagi (assembly GCA_018403395.1). Lineage (NCBI taxonomy): Eukaryota > Metazoa > Chordata > Aves > Pelecaniformes > Ardeidae > Gorsachius > Gorsachius goisagi. Next base: position 6,488 of record BOSO01027875.1, read on the forward strand.
CTCACCCCCAGCTGTAATTTTCCTGCCAGAACACGTGGGGGGAAAAAAAAAGACCCAACCACCAAACCACCGAGCATCCGGCCGAGTCGGGTGCCACATGAAATTTCTCTTCCCCTTTCTCGCCGAGGCCTCCCCGCTCCCCCCCTGGCTCAGCCCCGCGCTCGTTGGCAGTGATTTTTATTTCTGTTTTTTTTTTTGCTCTGTGTGGGGTTGTTTTTTATCTTGGGGGTGAAAAGCAGCGATTTCGCAGTCGCGGTGCGGTCTCGGGACCAGCGGCCCGGAGGAGCGAGCTGCCCCGGATTTGCGGGGTGGCCGCAATCGGCGCCGTTTTCATGAAGAAGCGAAACTGCAGCGAGGAGCGGGATGGGCTGAAACGGCAAAAATAAAGGCTTTTTTTTTTTTTTCCTTGGAGCAACCCCGTGACGCTGCCACAGCCACCCCGACCACTGGCACCCACTGCATAAAATGCTCTGCAACCCCCCCCCCCCCCCCAGCTTCGGTGCAGGATGGGGCCCCTTGGGGCTGCTCACCCCGCTCCGGAGGGGGCTGGATCCTGGTTGGGATTCTCCAGGCTCCATCCATCAGTTTTGCTGGGAGCAGCATCCCCCTCCCCGAGCACAGACACCATTTTCCCCCCATTTTTTTCCCAAATTTTCCTTCATTTAATTCGCGCAGAAGGGATGAAGTCGCTATCCGGTGGAGGAACCGGAGCAGGGAACGCTCGGGGCATCCCCCCCTCCCTCGCCTTTTTTTTTTTTTCCAGCTCATCTTTAATTAACGCCGGGCGGGAGCGATGATGAATCAGCCGCGGCCTCGTGCCCTTGTTTCCACCCGTGACACCGGGAAGGCAGGCGCTCACGCTGGGGTTTGCCGGGACGGTGGATCGAGGAGGGGGAAACACCGATTGCTGCTCCCTTCCCCAAAAAAACTCTGCTGAGCTTTTTAAGCTGCATCCTTGGCAATTTCAGGGGGATCCGGTTGGCTCCAGGCTGGCTCGGCTGAGCCGGTTCAGCTCACCCACCCGGCGGAATTGTCCCCGCTTGCTGCCGAGGGGGAATTTTGCCGGGGGAACAAACAGAAGCGACCCCGGTCTCCCCCTTTCCCACGCGTTTCTAAAGCCCCGCAGGTTAAACAGCGCCGGAGAGCTGCGTGCCCGTCCAAAATCCTCATCCCAAGAGGATTTGACCTGGCCCGGTGCTGGCTCTCACCCCCCCTTACCTGAGATTTTTCTCCAAAAAGCATGGATTTTGGGGGGGGGGGGCGCAAAGAGCATGGCTAACGCCAAGGCTGGCGATGTCCGAGGAGGCCCCGCCAGCTGGGACGGTGCCGGGCCACCCCTCCCCATCCCCGTCCCCATCCCCATCCCCGTCCCCTCATCCCCCCACCCCTGACCCCTCCGCTCGCTTTATCCCGCAGGTACCGGGGGCTGACGCTGGTGCTGACCTTCCTCTGCTACACCAGCTACCACCTCTCCCGAAAACCCATCAGCATCGTCAAGGTTCGCTCCGACCTCGCCCCAACCCCGGGGAGAGGGGACACGGGGGTCCCCGAGCTCCCCGATTTCACCCCTTCTTGCCCCCCCCCCGCAGAGCGAGCTGCACCCCAACTGCTCGGCCTTCGGCCCGAACCCCCTCAACAGCTCCAACAGCAGCACCTGGTGCAGCTGGGCACCCTTCGGTAAGGCTGAGCCCCCCGTCACCCCAAAACCTGCCCTCCAGGCAGCCGGAGTGGGCTCCCCCCCACCCCTGCGTCCCCCTGCTCGGGGGTGGAGGTTTTTGGCAGGGGGCTGGCTGCTCGTTAGGCACCCAGCGGTAATTAAGCAGCGTGCCTCTGCCCTGTGCGCCCGGGCCAAAGGGCAGCAGCAGCGGGTGGCGAAATCGGGGCTGGGATGGGACCTGGTCCCAATGGCGATGGCACCCGGCCACCCCCTGGGAGCCCCCACCCCGGGAGGAGGCGTCTGGGGACGGGGACGGGGATGGGGACGGGGACGAGCCAGTGGCCACACAGAGGGAAAACAAGATGGGGGCCCAGCTGAGGTGGCCCTAATCTTTCCTTTCCAGATGGGGACAACTACAAGGAGCTTTTCGGGGCGCTGGATAACGCCTTCCTGGTGGCCTACGCCATCGGGATGTTTATCAGGTACCCGGGTCCTTTGCTCCCTTCTCCACACACCAGTTTGCACCAGTCCACCAGGAAACTGGTTTTCATCGGGATGGGGTCGTGCTAACGGGAAAGCAGCCGGGATCCGCTCGGGGTTCGGGCACTGGCTCGGTGCGGTAACACCCGTCAGCAGCATCTTCCCTCTCTCCCCAGCGGCATTTTCGGGGAGCGCCTCCCCCTGCGCTACTACCTGTCGGGGGGGATGGTGCTGAGCGGGCTCTTCACCGCGCTCTTCGGCCTCGGCTACTTCTGGGACATCCACGTCCTCTGGTACTTCATCATCATGCAGGTGCGTCCGCGCTGGAGGATGCCCAGGCTCTGGATTTTACCGCCGTGGCCTCATCCTGGTTTTTCGGCAGTTTTCCGGGATCGGGGTGGCCCAGTTTCCGAGCGGCAGAACGCCGGGCATTTCCTCTCCCTGTAAAACCCGGTTGCGTGTGGCGTGGGCGCCGAAACCACCGGGCGCGCCTGTCTTGCCGAGCCGGGCGGGTGGCCAGTTTGGCAACACCAGCCGCTCCCAATTTAGCCATGGGAATGACGTAAGCGGCTCCGGGATTGCCCCAGCAGGAAAAAAACCAACCCCAAACAGAGTTTTCTCGACAGCTTTGGGATGGGGGTGGCTATCGTTGAGCCCGGGTACCCGAAACAGCGCGGGGGCTGCGCTCCACGGACCACGCCGGCGCTCGGCGGGCGCCGACGCTGCCTCTCTTTCGCCAGGTCTGCAATGGGCTGGTGCAGACGACGGGCTGGCCCTCCGTCGTGACATGCGTCGGGAACTGGTTTGGAAAGGGAAAGTGAGTGTTTCTCTGGCGCGTCCCACCCCGGTCCCTGGTGGCCCCAGCGACGCCAACCCCAGCTCTGTCCCCGCCAGGAGAGGTTTGATCATGGGCATCTGGAACTCGCACACCTCCGTCGGCAACATCTTAGGGTCGCTCATCGCCGGCGTCTGGGTTTCCTCTGCCTGGGGCCTGTCCTTCATCGTGCCTGGCATCATCATCGCCGCCGTGGGCATCATCTGCTTCTTCTTCCTCGTGGAGTGTGAGTGGTGCGATCCGGGCTGCAGCGCTAACGCCAAGAGGAACGGGGCAATCTCTCTCCTTACCCATCCCCAAGCATTTTTGGCAACCCCAAATACTTATTTCCAGCTTGGGGCAAGAGGGGATGCGGACCCGACTGCCACGGGGCTGCTCAGCATCCATCGGGCTCGCCCAGGCAGGCTCAGCCCCTGTACCGCTCGCTCCTCTCAGCCTGAATTTTCTAGGAAAGATTTGGGAAGCCCTTTGGGATTTTATGGGGGTTTTTCGCTGCCGGGAAGCGGGTACCAGCCCCGGGGGGTGCCCAGCCCCGCGTCTCTCCCCTGCGGCGTGCGATGCTGGAGGGAGAGCAGGCGGGGCAGGGCCGGCCCGGGCTCTCACGGGATCTCCTCTCCCCCGGCAGATCCCGAGGACGTCGGCTGCAGCCCACCTCTGCATCACGTGAGTCGCCCCGATTCCCAAGGGGCTGGTCCTGGGCTGGGTGGTGGCTCAGTTTTACAGCGGGACGACAGGGGTGCTGGGTCGTAACGGCCAAAATGAGAGCGATGTTCAGTCCTCACGGAGGATGCTCGTTGCTGTCCCGCTGTGAGCCTCCTGTGGGGCACAAATCTGAAGTTTCAGCCCCTTCCAGCAACGAGAGCCACATCTCCCACCTTTGGTTTGCTTTCAGGCGGGCTCTGAGGAGGAGGACGCTGGGGGGGTCACCTCCAACGAGAAGGATCCCGAAGCGGTCACCTCCAACGAGGGGCCGCTCAGCACCTCGGGCCAGAGCAGCGCTGGTCGCTCCGACAGCCCCAAGGAGCCAGCCGAGGAGCCCAAAGCCATCAGCTTCCTCGGGGCGCTCCGGATTCCCGTGAGTCGCGGGACGCCCCTCGCGTCGTGATGGGGATGGAGGAGAGAGCAAAGCCAGGGCAGCTCACCCCATCAGGGGGTGAAAATTGGGGGAAAAACCCCGGCATCTGGGGGAGGCTGGGAGAAGGAGGCTCCTCTGACGCCGCCTCCTCTCCTCCCAGGGTGTGGTGGAGTTCTCCCTTTGCCTGCTCTTTGCCAAGCTGGTGAGCTACACCTTCCTGTACTGGCTGCCCCTCTATATCGTGAACGTCGGTGAGTCTGGGGGGGATGGTGGGGCGGGAGCGAGCCTGGCACAGGGAGCAGCTCCTCATCCCTCCCCTCTCCCTCGCAGCTCATTTCGGTGCCAAGGAAGCCGGGGACCTGTCGACCCTCTTTGACGTCGGGGGCATTTTAGGTTTGTGACATACCCGGGCGGAGGGGGTGGATCAGGGGCGAATTGGGGGCAATCCTGGCCTTGATGAAAGTCCTCTCCACGGAAGCGCTTTGCCGGTAACACTGCCTCTTCCCCCAGAGCACCATAGCGAGGTTTATTCCACATCCGTAGCCCTCAGTGGGCAGCAAATGCTCCTCGTTTTTATTTTGCCAGCCGGGTGCCCATCGCAACACCTTTCCTTGGGTCTCACGTGCTCAGGCTCTCCTTTTTCTTAGATAAATCACAGAATGGTTTGGGTTGGAAAAGCCCTTTAAGCTCCCCCAGCCCAACCGTTCCCCTACCCCTGCCATCCCACCCCCAAACCCTGGCCCTCAGCACCACCCCTGCCCGGCTGTTAAATCCCCCCAGGGGTGGGGACTCGACCCCTTCCCTGGGCAGCCCCTTCCAGCCCCTGACAGCCCTTTGGGGAAGGAATTGTTCCCCATGGCCAACCACACCCTGCACTGG
>BOSO01027876.1:0-19426 GCA_018403395.1 Gorsachius goisagi
TATGTTATCACAGAGGCGCTTCCACTACTGCTGATTGGTTTGGCCTTGGCCAGCAGCAGACACAGGGAAAACTTCTAGCAGCTTCTCACAGAAGCCACCCCTGTAGCCCCCCCCACTACCAAGACCTTGCCACACAAAACCAATACAATAACGGAATACTGAATGTCTTACTAAGTGGTTTGAATCCTAGATGGGACATCTAGGTCCTAATTTAATGGAAGTAGCAACAGTGGTTCTGGAGAAACTATGGACGGCTTTGTAGCCTCTGTGGAAGGGCTGGAGAGCAGCAGAATATTGTGATGATTCACCTGGAGTTTTGTCTGGATTCATCCAAACCAAGTGTCAAAGAAGAGCTTACAGAGACATATTGTGCTCTAAAAATACAAACTGTTTGCAAATCAGGTTTTGTTGAATATGATTATCTGTGCTAATATCTATACATAAACATATCTAACACAAATTTGAATTTTTCAGGGGTATTTAGCTGTAACTTCACTCTACCCTTTTTGAAGGCAGCGGTGATAATCCTGTGTTTATCTTTATGATCACACTAAAGTGTTGAATAGTTATGCATTGGGGAAGGTTTCAGTGAGGGAGAGCATGCCCTTTTGTCTTAAAAACAGAAAAAACTTTACTGCAATATGTCTGAGTGAATGAATCCAAACAGTTATACTGGAAGCAAATTTTTGGTGGTTCCAAATAAAATGCCTGAGGAAGTTTATACATGAAGTTGCTTTTTTAAAAAAAATTTATTTTACTTTTTTTCCTTTTAACTTAACCAGCACATCTCCTCATGGTCCCCTTAAGAGCTGAGAAGGAAAGTAGGACTGATTCCTTCAGAGGGCAATTCAGAACCCAGGTCAGCTGTCTGAGACTCCCTTTGGAGGCTTTCTCTTCTAGATAAGTAGTCTCTTCATGTAGAGTCAAAGACAGGCAGGGTCCCATAGGGAGGCTAATAATTCTTGTTTCATGAGGTGCATTCTGTTATTCTAAGTAAGTATGATGTTGCAGAAATTAAAAGTGCATTGCTGGGTGAAGCTGTGATGTTCTGATACGTTCTAATTACAAAGTCCCCCTGCTGTAAATACTCAGGTGCTGTGCATCTCGGATTAAATTTAAAACATAATAAACTAGTTGTTTTGCTGCCCTTTACTTGAAAAGATAGAGTAAATAAGGAATAGGGGAAAACTGTGTCACTACCTAAAGTTCTTTATCAGTAGCTATATGTTAATTACCACTCTGTGCAACAAGGTTCAATAGCAGCTGAAATATGATTCAGTTTAAGACAAAAGAAAGGGGGAGTGGTTGAGAGAAATTTACTTTTCAGCTGGTGAAGAGACAAATATAAACCAAGGCTGAAATACTGTGGTCTGCATATTATAGGCTCCAAGGGTTTCGGAAGTGCTCTATTTACTATTTCTTGTTCTTTTGAAAGATTGTTTCTAGTTCTAGTACTCTGAACTAGGTTGGGTTACCTGAACCCACGGGAAATGTCATATTTTAATGACATGAATGGTAAAAGTTTGCATGTTTACTTTCTTCTTCTTGTGTAAGACCATTTATTAAGGCTGTGTGTTGGAGTGGTGGTTTTTTATTCTATGTGTATGCATATGTAGAATAAACAGTCCATCATCTTCCCTCCCTTCCTCTCACTGTAACCACTTTTTGATAATTTTCATGGGTTAAAATTACATTTAACCTCATGCATTTTTAGGGGAGTGGATGTTCTTGGACACACAGCAGGAAGAGATGGGTACAAGTATGCTCTTTTGGTTTCAGTAGAGTTGTTTCCTTTCACATAACTCAAAAGGTGGTTTTGTGTGGTTTTTTAAAATTATCAGTGAATAACTTACTGATGATGATTGGTAATGAATTATTGATAATAAACTCTTGCCTCCCTCAAATATCCCCTGAATTAAGCACAGTTTAGTCAGTAGTGCAGAGCTCACAGTGCTCATGTAAGTCTTTGTACTCAGGCTGTTCTTTAAATTTGCCTTTGCTCTCCACAGACGTCCACTTTAAATTTTTCAAAGGCAAATTTAAGAATGTTCTTACAGTCTGACACAAAGCATTTCTAAATTGGGTTCTTGAGTTCTGTCTGATGCTTCCTTCCCAGGAGTCTGGATAGTTAGTTTTGGCAGTGCTGGGGTAGAGGGACAGAAGAAGAGAAATTCAGAATTTGAGATTTCCTTCAAAATAATCTGGGCTCTACAATTTCTCAGAGTGTCTCACTTTGTCCAGTTCTTGAGAAAAAGAAGAAAAATGTAAGAGACAGATGCTTTCCTTCAGTTGTATTTATGTGGTGGAAGTTTCTCCATGCCCTTGTATGTGGGGAGAAGACTGTACCCACTTTCGATCTACAAGGGCTGTTCTTCATGTGTCTTGGAGCTGCTCACAGAATGGCTGAGGCTGGCAGGCATCCCTAGAGACTGTACTTTGTGTGGGACTGAGTTAGATGGTCAGCTAGAGTAGGTTGATCAAGGCCATGTCCACTTGTGGTTTGAATCTCTCCAAGGATGGAGACTACACAATCACCATGGGCAACCTGTTGCAGTGAAAAATGTTTTAGTTTGTTACTTTCTTTCCTTATGTTTAACTGGATTTCTTCAGGTCTTTGGTGTTTTTTTTTTTTTTTTTTCCGTTGCTAGCCACCAAACTTCGGTTTAGAAGTAGTATCTTCCCTTGTGAGCTACCCTTAGGGCTGAGTGAAACATTCGCTTCTGATACTTCCATCCCTCTTTTCATCAGGCTTCATGAAGAATCTGAGAAGTCTGTTATGCTTCTCTGGCTCCAGCAGGGTCCATTGGCAGGACTCTGGGAATGCAGGAGAGAACCCTTCCTCTCTGGCAGTGCCTGTGCATGATGTTCAGTGATACAGTCTTGGATGTAGTATGTTTTACAATGCTTCAAGTGGCAGAAGTGATAGAAGTCAAATCTGTGCTTCAGTGACCTCCCGATTTTATGATTCATTTTTCCCTAGCAGAAGTTCTTTTTGCTTCCAAAGTACTTTTAAGCAATAATGATTAAAATCTGGCATAACTAAAAAAAAAAAAAAAAACCAAAATCAAAATGTGGACATAAAGAGGCTGGCCTGTCTCATATTTTCTTTCTGCTATGAAAGCATCTTGCAGGCCAGGTGAGGTCCCTGCTACTGCCTGGTAGTACTTGATGCAGGTTGAATCTTGTACCTCACCTGGGCTTTGCGAGGGCACAGCCTGATGCGTGCTCCTCTTGGCCTAGCCAGGGGGCTGGCGTGGAGGAGGGAGACAGCCCAGCACAAGCTGCTGTAAAGGTATTTCTGCAGCTACGTGGTCAATGAGTTCAAAAAACCTGAGGAGGCTGAAAAAAATGGTTGGAAGGAGCGGAAACCTGTGCCAGTTTGTTGTAATTGGCATAGCAGAAGTCCAGCCAGCTGCTTAGCAGTACGCTGTTTAATCCTGATGATTGAAGCCTAAGACTCATTTTTAACAGAAGGCATCATCTCATCTTGCTTTTCAGAAATCTTATTTGCTTTATCTCTGTCGTAGATGGTGAGCATAAAAGAGGTCGACCAAATGGCTGTATGGCTCTTTTGTTTGCCTAAGAGAGCTTCAGAAAGGAGGATTTGTCTTACTAAAGCCTGAGCCTTCCCACTTACAGCTGCATTAAGTAGGATGCTCACAGTATGTATGAGGTATAAAACTGCTTAATATTGCATATGAGTAACTGAAAAAGTATAGTGATGTAACTTACTCTTCAAAAGAAATAACGCAAATTTCTTGATTCTTTAATTTCTGCATCCAGCGAAGGCTGCCCAATTCAAATGGGTAGGCAAAGGGCTTGGTGGCTTTCCAGGTATGCAACTGATACTGAGACACAGCACGATCTGGCCAGTGTGTTCCTGGTGAGAAATGAAGAGACTATATTAATCTAATCGTCTCTCTGCACAACATTGTGCGTCTCCTGCCACCCAGTATATGTCAACGTTTGTGGTCTATACTACTAACATATAGCTAGTTTTAACTGAGGATTCCTTACGGACTCTGCAAGACATACTCTTTATGTTAGGCACTATGTCAAAAATGACTTTGATGGGGAAGTACAAAGAGCACGATAGTCCAGAACTTGCTGCTAGAGTAGCTCTTTAATACCGAACCTGCAAGGATACGTACTGCAAAATTGTTAGACTTCAAAAAGTTGTTCAAGTAGCTACCTAATTAAGAATAAGGTACCTGAACACCTTATTGTGGAAATATTTAATCCTTCACTGAGCTCTGGATACTGACGGCTTTGCTCTTCAGTGGAACCCTGAAATTCTCACTGAAAGCAGTTATTTATACCTCAGTATCTCTCGGACTAGACTTTGATAATGCTGCTAGTAAATCTGCATTGAGCTTGCATAGAAAGGTCACTGGCTAATAGTCTTATTCTGCATAATGTCCTGGGTTTAGTCTACCTTATTTTATGTTTGTAAACCAAATATAAAAGAAATGCAATAAAAGAGTACATAGCCACTTTGAGCTGATGTCTTTAAGTCCTTTGTGTTTAGAATTAACACCAACATTTCTTAACACGTGATCTTGTTTTTTTTCTTTTCCATATGCCAGCTCACTTCCTAATCAAATTTTGAAGGTTCATATAAGGTTAGAAGTGTTGCATTTGGCACTCTGGATTTGGCTCATTTTAGTAAAAGTTGACTATAATTTGTCTTCCAATCTTTATATTGTCATGCTTTTTTTTTTTTTTTTAAAGATCTTCAGCCGGCTCTATTTTTTTCCTATGATTTTCATTATGCACAGTATGAATGCTTATTCAAGATTTTTCTGTAAAATATCAGTAATTTGGAAGAAAATTTTTTTAACCATCAAGTTTTTCATGCCCTGTAGAGAAAAACTGTTGTCAGTGGGTTGGTTTGTTTATTTTTTATTGGTTTAACCTTTCAGATTTGTTTTAATTGTGCTTTTTACTAAACTGCCTGTTGGACAACAGAATTTGTACTAATTCTGACAGCTGTTTTAGATGCCTAGTTTTTTAACACACAAGCTGTTGTGAGGAGAAGGGACTACTGTTCCTTTCTTGTGACACTTGAGGTGAACGGCCTACAGGGTTTTGATCTCAAGTACAAGACAACAATTTTGTTGATAAGTAACTGAGAGCTATTTTAAAACAATATATCCAGCAGAGAATCAACTAGACATGCTATTAGGGGTGTCAACCTGTCATGTTCAGAATTTAATGAAGTGTAGCATTCTCTATTTTTATCCATGAAACTTCTGTGTAATGTTTTTCTAAACCCCTTTACAAATAGATATATTTTGGAGTTGGGTAAAAAATCCTCCTGGAAGAGAAAGATCTGCAAGATACCTCCAGGATGTAGTTTTGAAAAATATGTGCTTATGGATTCATTTTGAAAGTACTCATGAAAAATTCATCTTGGAGAAGGGGGGAATAGAAGTAGAAATATCTATTTCATCTGAGTTCTGTGAATTTGTATTCACTGCATCCTATTTCAGAAACCCAATTCCCCAAATAATTTTGACGTATAGGCACAAGATAGAAAAAAGATTGTCAGTGAATATAGTCTTGGGACACCACAGCGAGAGAAGACAGTTTAAAGGAATGATATTAACTTGAAATGCTTACTTTTGGTTTGAAAATGTAGCTATTTATAGTCATGAGAAACATAAGCTTTATGGTGGCCACTGGGCATGAAGACCTACATTCCATCTTCTGCTGTTCTTCTGTAGCAGTTTCAAAGCTGCATCAATCCTTGGAGCCCCTGAACGGCTGAATTCCCTTTGAGGAAAAAGGAGCAGGTTCATTGTTCCTGGGTGAGCAAATGCAAGTCACTGATGAGCAGCATCACCGACAGTGATGCATGTCTGAAGGTAGATGCTCATTTGCTGTATAGTGTGCTATAGTCTAATATGCCAAGCTGATAACTCAGTTAACAAGTTATCCAGTTAAAGTGGATTGCCTTAGGAAATGAAGATAGTCTATGCTGAGTCCCAGAACCACTTGCTGTACCTTAGTATCTTCGAGATTTGACTGATCAGGAGCTGTGTGCTGTTTTTTGGTGGTGGAGGTGGAGTAGATGCATCTCCCAAGGATGATAGTACCCTGCATAAAATTATAATGTACTGTGGCCGGCACTATGCTTTTTTCCTTTTGTTCAGCGCTAACATTAAAAAAAAATGTGGCACTGCAGTTCATACTGTCTAATTTACACTATGACATTCCCTCAGTACAGGGAAAGAGATGAAGCATGTCAGCTTATCAGTAGAAGTCTGCTTGAATGACAGTGTCTGTGTTGTGGATATAATTCTGTATATGATGATGTGGAATTTTTCATGGTTCTAAATGTAAGCTTTGACAATATGAGCCTTGTATCATATTTGCAAGGAGTTGTTAAAATTGAACCTGAACAACAACATTCAGCTACTGAAAGCTTTGCATTTACAAGAAATATATGGAAATAGAGAATCAGGCAGGGTGCCAACCGCCACTTCATAAAATATAAGGCTACCAGTGCAGTTGTATTTACAGAATTCCTTAACAGAAATCTTTTTATGGAGATCCCAGCAGAATGCTTTCTTACATGGGAGTTATTCTCAGTAGGTTGAACGGCAGTGAATATTCAGTGCTGATGCTGTCTATGGTGACCTTGAAAGGGAAAAAATCCTTAACTTCCACATCATGGAATCATGGAGTAGCTGAGGTTGGAGCTCTAGAGATACTCAGTTCACCCTCTCCTCAGGGCTGGGTCAGCTCGATGGTCTGCTGTCTCTAAGGATGCTCTATACCATCAGCCGGGTCCTTAATGAAAAGCAGTACTGGCACCAGTATTGACTCCCGGGTGCTCCATTAGCTCCAGCTGGACTTTGGGCTGCAGATCACAACCCTTCGGGCCTGGCAGCTCAGCCAGTTTTCAGCCGCCCCTCTGTCTACTTATCGATCGGTGTTTCACAATTTGTCTGTGAGGATGTTACAGGAGACAGGGCTGAAAGCCTTGCTAAAGTCAAGATAAACAATATCCACTGCTCTCCCCTCATCTGTGTTGCTAGTCATTTCATTGTAGAAGGCTATTGGGCTGGCCAAGTGTGATTCTCCTTCATAAATATAAGCTATTTCCCATCACCTTCCTGTCCTTCATGTATTTGGAAATTGTTTCCAGGACTATTTGCTCTGTTGCCTTCCTAGAAATTGAGATGAGGCTGACTGGCCTTGGTATTCTTCTTGTCCTTCCTGAAGACAGGAGGCATGTTTACTTTCTTACAGTCTTTGTGAACCTCCCTTGATGGTCATAACCCTTCAAGGTAACCTGAGAGTGGCCTTGTAGTGATGCTGGCCAGCTCCGTCAGCACTCATGGGAGCATCCATTCCATCAGGTCACATGGACCTACGTATGTCTAGCTTGTTTGAGTCTTCTCTAACTTGATTCTCCTCCAAGGGCAAGCATTCCTTGCTCCAGAAGGCATGGAAGAGCTATGAAACAGCTTCTTCCTACAGAGTTTCAGCAAAGCTGGTATCCATAACCCGGTGGTTCAGGATGGGCGGGACCGTTGTATTGATGGAGTGTGGAATGTCAGTATTTGCACTGACAGGAGCACGCCAAGCATATCTACTGATCTCTCGCCATCTCACACAGCTATCCCACGTTACTTGCAATTATTTTTATTGGGGGGAAAAAAGTGGAATTTTGTTTAGGTGAGGATGGAAGCTTAGCCATCTGAGCGTGCAGTCTGAACTGACTGCGTGTTCTCTGGTTGTGCTACCTTCAAATATCCACTTAGATGGGAGGGTCTGGGTGAAGTGAAATTAGACAAAATGGTGGGTTTAGTTATGGTGATTATAAAAGTATTTTCCTTAGAATATTGTCAAATCCTCATGTCAAGACTTCTCTATTGTGTTTAGTTTAAATCTCTACAGAAAATTCCCTCTAGTAAAGTCCGTAGTTGAGCTTTAATGTCCATTACTTTGTGAGATACCACGTGGTCACAGCTGAGGCTGGATACTGAATGAATGGATGTTGGTTCACTGGAAAATGTTCTTCATTATCTGTGTAGCTGCTAAGGTAATAATGAGCTCACTGACATTAAATAATAATCTTAGAACTTGGCTAGCCTGAATTGTGCATTTGTTGTACTTGGATTGGCAAATCTTGGAGCTATATGGGGAGATAACTTGCCTGCCTCAATCAAGGTAAAGATGTGCCCAAGTAGAGGTTTTTTTATTAGATTAACAGTAGAGTCTGTACAGTTTGTTAGCGGTTCCATCTGATATTTAATGAAATGTGATGCATGAGGTAAGCAAGGGAAAGGAATTAGAATTTTCATGAAGATTCGTGAATTTTGGTTTTACAGATGCTGTCTTCTGGAGTATTGGGCATGTCCAAATTATTATGCCTGTTTTGAACAAGCTACTTTAGTGGGCATAAAAGCAGAAGTTACATATCTAAATGTGTGATTTCCCTTTCTTGAACACTAATGATGCTAAACTTAAATGATTATACTTGGTTAAAATGTAATTTACTATCTGAAATTTGGCTGAGCTCAGCCTGAAACTAAATGTGCAGTTGGTGGTTTAAAAAAAGTGACAAAAGCTGCTAAAATATTCAGCACTAAGAATATCTTTGACTACTTAGATGCTTCAGGAGCAGTGGCTGAATAGGGTAGTCACAGTCGTAATGCACTACAACCTTCTCTCTCCCATTTTGCTGTTTATATCATGCTTGAATGAAAATACATTTTAGTTTTCTGAAAGCCTCTTCTCTGCAGCTTTAAACTTTCAGCAGACAGGAATATTAGAGGAACCTTTTTGCCTCTGCTTTTGCATTAAATTGAGAATGTCAGAAGACTCTGAAAGGATCCAGCCAAATTGTAGAATCTTCCTTGCCCTGCTCTCGAGCAGCCCACGCTATTAGCAGCTATCTTGGTGGTGTCGGGGATGCCATTACCTAGTACTGGGAGATCCATTCAACTATGCTGATCATTTCAAGAGGTTCTATTCTGAATTATGTAAACATTGGAGATTAAGGAAGTAGTAGATATTCCAGAAAGGCTTTTGAATGCAGGTCTGCTTCTGCACATTGGTGTTTCAATGCTGACTGCAAATGTCTACAGTAAGAGTAGAACTATGAATTGGCCGCTGCTTAGCCTTAAAGATATAATCCAGCTATTTCTTCCTCAAGTCTTTCAGACTCTAGTTCATGTAATCCCCTGGTCTTAGTGGAAAGAGAAAGGAGCAGGTAATCCTTAACTTTCTAATATTGTTACGTGACTGTAGATGGGCTGTAATGCAAATTTGTGTCTGAGTCTTGGCTGCCCTGAAGCTTGAGGATTTTTAGCTTTAGTCCTGTTTTCAGTGGTCATCAGCTCTTGAATTTACAGTAAAAATGTGCATGAAAGAAACAACCTTTAATCTGAGAAGGATTTTAAATGTTCTCTTTAAGTGTGGTTGACATAACTCATCTCTTAAAAAATAGTATGTTGTGAATGTATAGGTCAAAGGTGTGTTTTCTTTATTTTATTTAGATTCTCCCCACTTCTGGAAGAACCTCAAAATCTGAACAGCTTCTGCCACAGTTTGGCTTTACACCGTCAACAAATTACCATTCCATCAAGAGCAATGAGCTCCACAACACCAGGTCAGTTTGTTTATTTTGATACCTCACTGCTGCAGAACATTGTCCTCTGTAAGGATGTACAGGATTCTGTGTGTTGATGCACTGGGTTTGGCCAGTGACTGATATGCCAGCTGCATTTATTAAGATACGACTGTCTTACAAAACAGGATAAAGGCAAAAAAGGCTATTTTGGGGATATCTTATCTCAGCTGAATTATAAAGCCGGTATAATCCTACAGTGCTTTTAAAACATTTTTGTAGAATTTATTAAGAAACTGTATAATCATGATTGGACATGAATACGCATCTTGAAACATTTTAATTATTAATATGTGTTCAGTCATTAAATGATTATCTGCCTGTGCACAATTGCCTTGTTTAAAGAAAGTGCAAATGGTATTCTGTTACTTTTCTTTTTTGCTCTAAAGTCGTATTTGCCCACATCGGGTGTTCTTTGTAGAGCGTGTAATTAATAACGGTCTCAGGACCTGCTTTGTCTGATACCTGCAAAATGAGTTACTGCAGGTTCACCTGATAGAAAGTGAACTATTAGTAGCTGTACTCAGTGTTCAGACTTTCAAAGACACAGAATGCTGCATATGGAACATGCCTTGACTGCAGTTCTTTTGAGGAGTGAGAGTCCCCAATTCAAATCTGTGCAACGTCCCATATGGTTCGCACTTTGTTCACCCACACTTGAAGTATCTATTTCTAGTACTGTTGGTAAAATAACCCTTTACAGGTGGCTTATTTTATGACTGCTTTGGTTTTGTGGAAACAGCCTATAAAAGCATCAGGGAAAACACTGTAAGAGTTAGTGAGCTGTATAATCTGCTAGATGCCCTCTCATAGAAATGTAATTCAGTGAGGATTTTTTGAGAATTGTTGATTAGAGTGTTGAAAACTGGCCATAACTGCTTTTACATTAAATGGAGTCAAGCATAGCTGGGTTTCATACTTGGCCTCTTTTTCTTACATTGCAATTTAGTGCATGCAGTGAATTATCCCCACAAAGCATGATGGGGCATTCAGCAGAAAGGCTTGTCTTTGTTTTATCTGTATCCCAGCGGTGATTAATATGGAATAATCTTGTACTTTCGGAAACATGCAGTTCAAATTCCAAGATACTCTAGCTGATTGGGTATCTTTCTAGTGTTTCTTATCTTGTACTAGATATAGTCTGCAGAAATAGCCAAAAATGAAATTGGCTCTCACAAAAAGAAAGTAAATTTTCCAGTACTCTTATTGCTATGAAGAAACATATTGTAAATATGCATTCATGTTTGCTGTCTTTCCAAATCCAATAAAGGAGAAGCATTCAGTGTAATCAGATTACCTGTAAAGGTGTTTAGACACCCTAGAAACATTGCTTTCAGTAGGCTTTTGGCGCCTAAATATCTTTAAATCTAGTCTTCAGTGTCCCCCATCATTAGAGTTTGCCTGTGGAAACTCTGACCTCCTTCACCAGTCATGTCAAACAGGTCTGTGGCATGTGCAGTGTTGCAGTATTCCAGGGCAGCATCACCCACGGGATCCTCATTTTTCTTTCCCTCAGTGAAAGGGAAACGAGGCAGGATTTATTTCGACTTCAGTCTCGCATCCTGCTTGAAGTAGCTGCTGTGGACTAAATGAGGATGAGTGTCTCCTTATGGCATCTCTTCTGTCCCCTGATGGGAGGGAGTCCGAGTTGTCTTTTGAGTAGTGTTCTGTCACCTTCTGGCAGTCACTCAAATTTCTGCTTTCAGTGCAGTCACTGTAATAGACTGGTAGGGAACAGTGGTTGGAAAGGCTTCCCGTTTATGTGCGCAGTTAACACTTGATAATCTTCTAAAAATTCTAATAAAATGTGCTGAATTTTCTTACTGCGTCCATAGTGACTGAGTTTCCCCTTCCCAGTCCTTTTCGAACGTGCATATTTATTCATATGTGGCCAATATGTCTTTGTCCCATTGCAGTTTTTATTGCTTCTTTTTCTTTCTCTGGGAGTTTGTTTTTATGAAGGTGAACTTTATGAGATGAAGAGATAGAAGGGCAGCTCCATCCAGCTTCTAACTTGAGGTTAGAAATATATACACTAAGATGTATTGTAAGACACTGCAGTAGTTGAGGAAGTATCTCTAGTATTCCAAAAGAAAAAATGATTGTATTATCACTGACATGAGCAGCTTGTTCCTGTGATAGTTAGCCTGTGGAAGGCATTTCTTGCATTTATGGCACATAATTTAAATGGCAAAAGCCTGCTGGAATTGTGTCTAATAGTGTTGGAGCAGGGGCTTTTGTGTTCTTGCTTTTGACTCCTGAGAATCTTGTGCTTCTTCAGGGAATAGGTTGCTATGTTCAGTTACAGCCAGTGGTTAGGGCAGTTTAAAATAATTTCTAAGCAGGAAACTTTAAACATTCCCATTTAATACAGACAATATTAAAACCCACTCTTTTTCTATTGTGTAATATGAGATGCTACCTCATTTGAAAACCAATCTGTGTGTCTTCTACATAAGACCTGTGAAAATTTCCATAATATATTGTAAATACCCGTATTTTAGGTCATGGTTGTAGGTTGCAATAGAATGGTAGTTGTATTTTTTTCATTTTACAAGTTATCTAGCCCACATACATGCTGTTTACACAAAAGTTAAGTATACTTAAATAAAAAAAAAAAGAAAAAAGCAAGAGGCAAACTAGTAAAGCAATGCTACTCTGTAAATGAATGGTATAGGCTAGCCCACTTCATGGATGGCTTGTTCTTGTCAATGAAGAAAATTCTGAAATGCTGTAGAAAGCTTCAATTATTGAATGCTGTGCTATAAATTTCTCTGTATTTTTAAAATGTGATACGCAAAGTGGGGGAAATACTTATTTCCTTAGAATTGCTTTTCCTTTGCACCTAAATTGTCAGAAAGTCCATTGAAAGACCCACTGGGGTACAAGCAAGAACTACGCATGTTTTATCCAAATATTATCTGAGGAACCTCTCTGGATAGGATTTGTTCACGGCACCCTTGCACATGAGTATTTCCTTACATTGTATGATGCAATGAACAGGTCTCCACTGTAGCAACATCTACTTGCAACAACACTGTAACCCATTACAGTGATCTCAACTCTTGGAACCCTAAGGGAGTGGGCTCTTGCTAATCTGAGGAGCTATAAAGTTAATGCTGAATCCCATCAGGGGAAGGTGCTGATGTTTGGTTGTTTGCTTTGCTTGTTATAAATTGTAAGATCATTAAGGAAATGTTTACATCCTGTTGCCATTGCACGTCTGAACTGATCTGCGTGCGTAAAAAGCATTGGCCAGAAAAAGAAAATATTTATTTGCCCTTATAGGGAATAGTTAACCTAGTGTTTTGAGAGAGACTTTTTTTTTTTTTTTGGTACTACTAAGTAATACCCAGTGGTGAATTAATTCTCACAGATGTATTTTGGAGTTACTTGGCTCTGTCTAATACTTTGAAATATATCTTCTGTTAATATGGTGGTGTGGTTGGGGACTGTGTCTGTTGTGTGCCTGCCAGCTCAGTTTCCAAGGATTCCAACCCTTGCAAAGGCTGTTACTCTTCTGAACAGGAGATCACTTCAGTTTAAGCATGTGTTAGTTTAATACAGTATTTCATACCCAGATTTTTTTCAAAGAAAACCAGCACCTATGCGGAAGGGTGGACTATAAATATTTCTGTAAAGATAAAGATCGTGGAGGCATGATGGCCCTAGGTTTTCATTGTGTACCCTGAGAAGGGGAGTAAGTCCAGAGAGATCCCACCTCTTCTCCCCTTTCCCTCTCCCGTCACCCAGACCTTTCAGGTTTTGTACTTTGCTTTTCACCTTGAAATTAGAAGTAACATTGGAATAGTTAAATTAAGTAAATTCTATTAAAACATGAAAATACTAAAGCCTCTAAAGTTGTTCATGGAGTCACTTGGGGTAGAATAATTTCTGTTAGGGAAGAGGGGTAAGTAATATTAATAGATGATACTAACAGGTGAAGAAGAAAGGAAGATACCTGGAACTCTAAACTGTCCAACCAGTTTCTAGATGCTGTGAACTATTGCTAAATGGGCATCGTTTAGTATTGCAGTCCCCCAGTGTTAAAACATATCCAGTTTATCTGATTTCTTCCTTTTACTGTTGCAAACAGGCGAAATGCTGCTGGGGAAAGCTGGTCATTGATCAGTGTGAGTGAGCTTTCCAGCATCCTGGAGGTCATGCTGGTTTTCAAAAGCATAACGTCTGCCTGCTGCTGGGGACAAGTTCAAAATGTGTACAGTTTACTTAACTTGCACCTAGGTGAAATCAGCTCTTTCATATATCTGTAATGACTCAATTAAAATCCCAGTCTGATATATAATATATTGGAAATCCCAGTTCAAACTTCTTTCTGCTTTTCAAAAATATTGCTTGTTTTTCCAGGTCTTAAGCATCTTGTAAGAGCTGCCTGTTGCTGTAGTCAATTGGAAGGTGATTTTTCTTTTCTTAATAAACTGAGTGGGAAGAGAGAGGAGCCATGTGCTGAATTCTGCCAGTTACTACTTTTGGATCACTTTTCTGTCATCTCGATTCTGAATTTCTTTAATAGGCGTTTGTTTGTTCCTCTTGAGGAATAGCTTGTTCTTCCTCTCTGCAAAGCTGACTCCCCCTGTTTTCTTGTTCTGCTTTGCTCTGCTTTTTCATAAATCATTTTCCTTATATTAGTAAAGACTAAGTATAGAAAATGCTCCAAAATGGTATTTCCACTACTGTTTTAAAATGCAGTGAAATGTTATGTTGCAGTCCAGTAACCATTTCTGCATCAACAGTAGATGCTGTGAACAGATGAATATTTTGATGAATGATCGTGTATGTAGTTACTCTAAAATATATTTTGTCAGTCTTTTTGTAAAAAGATTTATGAGAACTTTCAGTCCAAAGCAAAATAGTAAATGAAATACCAGAAGGCTAAAAGCTCTTCCTCGTACAGAAATAGGTGTGTTTTGGCAGGTGTTTGAGTTCCATTGAAGCTGAGTGCAAGGATGTTTTTCGGACCTCTGACTGTAGACTGAAGGAATCAAATGCATTTGTTCCTTGTGATGACTTTGTGATGACTTTTTCTTTGATTTAAAAAAAAAAAAACCAAAGAAACCAACCACTTACAGATAGGCTGGATTAGATATAGGTTTGGTGAATTCACTGAATATGGCCCAATAACTTTCAAGATTAATAGATATATTATCGCTATCTATTGATCTGTGTGTCAGAGTACTGCAGCTATTTAAGGGATCAAAAAGGAAAAAATAAAATCTATCAGCTCAGCCTTAATTAAATGTGTAAAAAGAAGGATTCTTCCCCTACCGCAACCCCTGCTTTTTTTAACTTTCAATGCAAAGTATGACTCAGATGTGCAGCCCAGATTTTGACCTCTTGAATCTCCTTACAGAAGTCCAAAATAGCCTCAGTCTGATACAAATCTTAGTTTTGCCCTTAGAAGTTAAAGACGGAAAAGAAGTTGCTGTTTATAGACTCTATTTCTGTGTGTCTGCATTTTGCTCATAATAGTTTAAGACTCACATCCTTATCTAGGTGTTTCTAGGTAAAATCCCAATAATTCACAAGCATGAATGAAAAATCTGGATCCAGAATATAGGGATTTAATATAGAAAAAAAGGTGTATACAAGAATGAGGATTTAATATACAAGAAAACCAAATAATAAATAAAATGCTGTGTGTATGCATTAGATGAGAAAGCATAATCTTGTTCACTTGCTAGTAATTAACATTTGTAAATACACTGAGCTGCTTCCTATGTTCTTTTATTTTTCCTCTTGGAAGTGATTGACACCATTTACCATTAAAATTGATAACCAAAGCATTACAGTGTCACGGTCCTGCTCTCATTTGTACATTTACACTTGTGCATGTTCATGGAGGTCTATCATTTTGTGTGTTAACTCTTCAAGTTTTAAGTAAATAAATAATGACAACACAAGTCACCTGGCCAGTGTGTTGGGAATTAGTTACTACTTTCTGCAGATTCAGGTTGCCTGAAGAAAACGAGTCTGGAGAGTGTTTTTTGATACAACCTTGTTCTTTAACATGATATATGCATACAAACATTAACCTAGGCGTACATAAAAAAAATTGCTATCTCTTCAAACAGACACTGTGTTTGAAAATTACAATTATATTGCTTTTTCCTTTCAGGAATGACTTGTTATGATTGGCCACTAGATGTTTTTGTCTTTCAAAATAACTGCTTTGTTGGTCTGTGGAGCCAAAGCACAGGTCTTTTTGAGCAGTAGCACTTTAACAGCTCAATTAGCTCTCTGGGAATAAATCTTGAAAATTTTGGTTTCATTTATTTCAATATGGTTTATAAAGCTTGTAAAGATTTTTCAGAATGGCTGTTTTTTAATTAGAAGTGCAACCTTTTTCTCACTTTAAGTATATACCTTATCCTCAGTGTTCACTTTGATATGTAAAACACACATCTCTAGAAATACCAATCAAATTTACTGTCCACTGACAAAGAATGGTATTTTACAGTCCTTTTAGAATTACCCGAATTTTTACTCTGATTAGTTCATTAAACCAAGATGGCACAGCTACACTTTCACTAGAGTCTAGTGAACAAGCCCAGCTAAATTTAATTTAAGTCAATGTGGCAGTATAAATCGAATACATTACTTAAGTGGCTTTTGGCTCCCCAGCTGGTATGCTTTTGTATATCCTGAAAAAAAATGAGTTTACTCACAGAACAAAACTCTGAACAGGTCACTTGCTATGAGAGTTTGGGGCTCTTGATGCAGAAGTATTCTGTAAACCATTTTCCATGCCTTAATTTTTTCTGCTTGACAAAGTGTATCTAAACTGGGACATTGCTGAATTTTGTTAGGTATCAGGATATAACTGGTTTAGGGTAAGCATCTGATTCTGCAGGGGTGTGAGACAAACAGTGCAAAAGACAATTCCAGATTGAAAGCATCATCCTCAATGAAATATAATTTATTCCCATTGTATCTTTTTCAGTGGCATTGGCCTGCGGTGGTTTTAATTGTGTGGTGATAAAGATGTTAACAGTGTGGAAGGGGCAATAAATGCTTCTGTGTTAGCTGTTGGGGAGGTTAGGTTTTTGATTTTTGCATCCCAGAGCAACAAAAAACAAGTTGTACTTCACCAATACTCAAATATTAAACATCAGGTGCTTATTAACACCTTAGTAGATATTAAATATCAGGTGTAATGCTAAACATACGGACAGGGATAACTTGCATACAAGAATGTTAATATAGCTAGCTAAAGAGATTTTTAAATGTTCTAAACTAGATTTCAGAATGCTATAAGATAAAGCTAATGCCCTACTTTATGTTTTAAGTAGGTATACATATAATTCAAATAGTTAAAAATACATGTTTATATTTTGAATGACCTTAGGAAAGGCAAATCAGAAGATTGCATTCTCTACAGAGTGAAACTACGATGTTATAACTCATGTTGGCTAACATGCTTCTAAGAAAAAAGTTTTCAGACAAATGGTTAATGTTTCTGATGATAGGCTTGATAATTGTTGAGGAATATAAGTAGACTTCGGTGATATGTGACAATCTGTTAAAATAACATTATCCAAAATCATTACGGCTATAAATGAAATAAAAACTGGCTAGCAGGTTTCAGAAAGCCTTGTATGTAGGGAAAATTGTTATCCCCGAAGGTTTTCCTAGTAGATATCTGTAGGAATTTATTATTAGTTTAACATTACTCAGTATTTTTATCAGTTATCTAGAGGAAAAGAAGTATTAATTCTCGTAAAGCTCAGATCAGTTATACTGGAATAAATTTGGTTATATAAGGTTGATAAAAGTCAATTCTGTTGAAAAATATGCATTTTAATCAAATAAAAGTAACAAAGAATGTAGCACTTGAGAAGAATCCTGTAACATTGCTTAGAAGAGACCTCTAGAGGTTCCATGGGGCTATTGCCAACACCAGATCAGGTTAGGCATAGTGTTCTCTAGACCGGTCTTGAAACCCTCAAGGGCTGGAGATTTGCAGAGCTCCCCATGCCATCTTGCTCAAGTACTGCCCTGTCTTCCTGGTGAGAAGCCTGAGCCTCCAAGTTAGAATTTGTGGCCATTGAGCCTTTCACTGTCATCTTAACACTGTAGAGAAAAACATGCCTGCATGATGTTTGTAACTCCCCTCCAAACAGTTGCAGGCTGCTCTTAAACCACCTCGGTCATCATCTCACCGTGCTAAACAAGCTCTGCTTCCTCAGCTTCACCTTGGAGGCCCTGACTTGATAGTCCACTCTTGAAAGCTCTCCACTATCAGTTTTTCACCATCTATCTGTACACAGGAAGGCTTGATTATGACTTTTAAGTCATGGTAAACACCCTGAAGCATGAAAAGGGAAGATAGTGCCCTATGGTAGCTGATAAAGCACATGGGCTTCATCATGGCATGGGAGCTGAATGCTGACAGTAAGTAATGCTTCTCCTTCAGTGGCCATATCCAATGTTGGGGATGGAGTAGATAAACTTTGGATTAGTCAGGAATGAGTATGTCTTAAGTTTCCTTTCCAGCACAGAAGAGAGACATGGTTAGGGTCAAGAAAAACTTTTCCTTCAGTCGCTATTTAGACTAGGTGAACAAAACTGTTCTTGGGAGTACTGGTTCTAATTCCATCTGATAGTGACACAGAAATAATACAAGTCTGGAAAATATACCTTCTTGAAAGAAGCTTCAGGAATTCAGTCATTCAGTCTGTTTTCTTTTGCTGAAGGTTAAGAGACAATGTGATTGAGGATTCTGTTTATATATACGAGTGCCAATGTGTCAAAGATTTCTGGTATGTAAGATGCTTACTCCTAACGGCGAGATTTAATGATATCTTGTGGCTGGAAGCTGAAGGTAGACAGGTTAGGAATGGGGCTCCTTTTTTCAACGGTGTTGGTAATTAACCATTGGAATATGCTGGATAATGATGGGCTCATCCTTACAAGCTATAAATCCTGACAGCCACCTAGAAGTTGCTTCGATTGTCACTAAATGCATGACAAAATATTAATGTGTTTTTACTGAATAGAAGTCTGCCATCACTCAAAGTGAGTTTGGAAAGCCTCCAAACTTCTAAGTTTGGATTCCAGTCTCCCAGGAAATATTTAACCAGCTCTGCTTCTACTACTTTATTGCCAGTAATCCTGAAGTCATTGTGCTTGCTGGAAGCTTACGTGTTGGGAGCATCCTGCGTTGCCTTAGAAAAGCTTGGCTTCGCTTGATGCAAACTCTTTAGCGTAACCTGTAAAGCCTTCCTTAAGTATACAGATTTGCTCTGGGATCAAAAATATTGTGTAATTCCAAAGTAAGTCAGGATCTGAAGTAGCTCAACTAAAGAAATGTCCCTGCGCCATCTACTTTCAGCCGTTGCCACGTGTCATCCTGTGCTCTAATTCCACACAGCCCAGGGCCCAGATTTTTATGTTACTGGGGGAGGGCTCACTACCGCCTTTGAGCTTCTTGCCTATGCAGCTGGACTGTCACATACACAGAGTATTCCTTGGATTGTGCCACGTATGAGAAATCCTAATGCCTTGGTGGGTTGGACTAATCATAGAATGTTTTGGGTTGGAAGGGACCCCTAGAGGTCATCTAGTCCAACCCCCCCGCAGTGAGCAGGGACACCGCTAACTAGATCAGGTTGCTCAGAGCCCCGTCCAACCTGGCCTTGAATGTTTCCAGGGAAGGGGCCTCCATTACCTCTCTGGGCAACCCCTTCCAGTGTTTCACCACCCTCATTGTAAAGAATTTCTTCCTTATATCTAGTCTAAACCTACCCTCCTTTAGTTTAAAAC
>BOSO01027877.1:0-27849 GCA_018403395.1 Gorsachius goisagi
CTGCCCAGTGGGGTTGTGGAGTCTCCTTCTCTGGAGATATTCAAAGCCCACCTGGACGAAGTCCTGTGTAACATGCTCTAGGTGGCCCTGCTTTAGCAGGGGGGTTGGACTAGATGATCTCCTGAGGTCCCTTCCAACCTTTGTGATTCTGTGATTCTGTGAGAACTACAGCCTGTGGGAAGGACCCAGGCTGCAGAAGTTTGTGGAGGACTGTCTCCCATAGGCAGTATCCCATGCTGGAGCACAGAAAGAGTGCATGGAGGAAGGAGCGGCAGAGACAATATGTGATAAACCGACTGCAAACCCTGCTCCCTTTCCCTCTGTGCCACTCAGGGGGAGGAGGGAGGGAAAATCAGGAGTGCAGCTGAGCCTGTGAAGAAGAGATGGGTGGGGGGGAAGCTGTTTTAAGATTTGTTTTTATTTATGATTACCCTACTCTGATTTGATTGACAATACATTAAATTAATTCCCTTAAGTCAAGTCTGTGGCCGTAATTTCTGAGTGATGCCCCTGTCCTTATCTCGACCCATGAGCCTTTTATTTTATTTTTCTCACCCTGTCTAGCTAAAGACATGGAGTGATAGAGCAGCTTGGTGCGCACCTGCCATCCAGCCAAGGACAACCCACCATAATGTCTTTAGCAAAATTTCTGAAACATGAAACATTAAGTTTTCAGTTAAAGTTTAGTACAAACCTAGGTTCAAATTCAGTGAAGTGATTCTACCTCTGGGTACAGGAATAATGCAATAGCTTAAAATCCAGAATACTAAGACAATGGAGTAGACTTCACAGATCTTGTGTATGTCCATAGGTTTCCTGTAGCCATGCCCATCAACAAAACCAGTGCATTCAGTGAAGGATGTCTAAACTGCAAGGAGAGACCAGTGTGTGTTCTAATCCTGTTTCTACCCTGAATTTAAGCATCCCCTGCTGTAAGCATCCACAATGAAAATAGAATGTGCAATCTAAATCTGCTTCTTTGATACATTTTGTGAAATAAATGTCTCAGCTCTGTGGATCTTAGTTCTCTCAAAACCTTTGTGTGTCCAGGCCACAGTTTTAAAATGTATCAGTATAAAATTTCTATTCTGCATGAGCTTGTTTGAAGTGATGAATATTTTTGTCACAGAACTGTGAAGATACATGTTTTTTCTCTCCAGTCTTTTGGTGTCAAAATGCCACATTCATTCTCATTAATGCATATATTCAAAAATGATGATAAATTATTTTCTGTCTTAACAGCAGTTGTAGCAAAGAAGTGATTGTATAGGTATACACCTGCACAAATACATTTGTAGCAGTGATGGAAACCTACATGCATACTTCAACAAATGAATTACATTAATTATTGGTGTCTGAAATGACTTCTCAATGAAAACCTTTTAAAAATGAAGGTATTTTAACTCTAGAAGGCCGAAAATTCCTTGACAGTCATCTCTATGTCACCCATCTTTATTTTTTTTTTTCCTCTCTGCTACAATTACCTTTACAGGGAGCACGTGTATGATACTTTTAAGGTTAGGTTGAAGAAAAAGCTGCTAAAAATTGTCAGTAAATAAATAGTATTGAACAGAAAGAGTTGTGAATTGAATGACTGACTCCTAACAGGTTTAGTAGCAGAAATCTCTGGTTCCATCTCCCTAGATGTCATATTAGTTCAGGACCATTGTCAAATTTGTTCATGTACATTCAGGTGATTAGCGCTTAACTACAGAATTTCAGTGTTGTATGGCAGTGGTAAAAGAGGATGCTCTGAGTTTTTTTGCTCTTCATATTGACCAGTTATCTGTCCAAATGCACTAGATGCCAACCCAAAATACAATATCCTTCCTTTCAGCATATACAAGCCTTTAAAGTTTAGATAAAGTGAATTGTTATAAAGAAGCTCTGCCATAAATTACATCTGACAGTGGAAGTGATTAAGGCACATAGTCTGATTGCATGCATTAATCTCTACAACTTTCCTCAAGTCTAATTTAATTACCCACAGGTGTACATTTCTTTTTAATTTATTAGCTTTGTCAGTAATCAGTTGCACTGTATGCTATTGCTTGCAAAAGGTGCAGCCCAGTTACATTCATGGACAAATCAGACAGTAAAGAGCAAAATAAAATAACATTAAGTGCCACAGCCCTCCCTCAAGAGTACACTTATACTGTTAAATTAACATAGGAAATGAGACTATTTTTTTTATTATGAAGAATTGTCAGATATCTTGATTAAGACCAGTACACTAGCCCAGGCAAAAGAAGTTGAGGTTTAATCCTTTTCTGCTGTAGAAATAGCTGCTGTTGTTGGAACACCCTGCTCAGATGTCATCAACCATTCAATTTATTTTTTTTAACCAACTTTATGCCACTGTTTGGATCTGGTTATTTATTGTTTATATGACAGTATCATTTCTTCCTCTTCATCAAGTGAATATGAATACAGATGGAAATTTTAATAGACTAAGATCAGAACCCTGATTTTCAGTGCATCCATCATTTTAGGTATGCACAAGTTATTCACCTTCTCTCAAAGTTTCTTTGTAACCTAGATGAGACACTTAGAATTTTTATATAAGTAACAGAACTGTCAGTTCCAGAAATCTAATGCATTTGTAGCCAGTAATGCTCGCAAGGCTCTCTACGCAGAAGCATAGTTCTGCTCAGTCTTCTGAATGTAATATTACCCAGTCTCATAAAGGTCCATGTCCTTCACTTACAAAATCCCTAACCAAAAGGAAGATTGTCATTTTTTAAAATTATTTTCCCATGCTCTCTATTCTTCCAATAACAGAGACACAGAGAGGTTTTGTTCATCTTGTTTTAATAACAAAAAAAAATGCATTTTAATTGTGATTAGAAAAAACAGGAGTAACAACTGTTGATGTTATTGATTATTTCCACAATGACATGGACAAGGCACAAGAAATGAAAATTGTTGTGTACCAGCAAATGAGGTACTGTTAACAGCTCTGAGACAAATTTTCCTCTATGTCAATTAATAGAATTCAGTACTATGAAACTCTTCAAACAAATGTATATCTGATAGAGGAATGATTTTTTTTTTTCTTTTTTTTAAACTAAAGTATGTTTGTTCCCTACTGGCCTTTAAATAGTGGATAGTAAATGATTTTGAACAAATATCATGTTGAAAATGTACACTAGGGAATAAAAGAGGCCGCTTAAATAAAACAGTGAATTGCACAGTACATGCAATTCTTATGAAACTTTTTTAGTGAATACAGATAAACTAGTTACTTATGGCCTCTGAGAATGATAGAACTAATTAGGACTCACAAATCAGTGCATGGTTGTGTTCCATGGTGTGCCAAACTTCATGAAAGAAAAGACAGCATGATTCTGAAGTAATTTGTAGTAGGAGAGCTACCTGTTTGAAGACTGTATACCTGCTATATGATATACCCAGCAGGTAGAAAGTGCTATGTCTATAATTTATTTTTTCTTTTGTAACCTTTTTTTTCTCTAATATAGACATTATCTAGCGGAGCTTACTCTAGAGCTGTTGTTACTTTCTGCAGGGCTATAGGCTGATGGACAGTCTGACAGACTGGGTGAGTAACAGCAGCTTCAGGCACGTGGAGGGCAGGCTATTCCCCTTGCAGGCCAGAAGGCAAATCCCATGCCAAGCAGAATGCTGCAGAGGGAGATGCTATGGGGCCAACAAAAGTTTATGTTGGACAACCAAGCTACAGAAAATCCTTATCAAAGCCAAAAAGCTCATTTAGCCTTGGTGGTCCAGCTATGTAGGAAGAGAACCTTTACGTTCAGACAAAGACAGAAAGTGTAAAATGGATAAACCAATGACAGCACAATACCATTCTCAAATTGAGAACCAGCAAAAGAGAAATAATAGTAACAAAAGAAGCTTCTTCATAAACCTATATCGTTCTATATTAATTTGAATATCTGTATTGTTCATCTGTTACTTTTTCATGCAGAAAATTACTGCTTGCATTGAGAGATCGAAGAAGGAAAAAGAATTGCTTACTCATGAATGTCTTCAATACATTTAGTCAATTTACAGAAATAACCTTGCAATTTAAGATATTAAGAGATAGCTTTAAACCTACCTGAACAAGAAGTTAAAATGGATATATTGATTGGAACAGCTATTAAAACCCAATATATTCTACAATAGCTATTCTGTTCAATTTCTCCATGAAGTCTAAAGCTCTAAAGCCACTATCTTTAAACTACCATGGATTATGTGGGTTGTTATAATGGCATATTATGCAGACTTTATATTGCTGGCCAAGAAAGGTTGTCACTATTCAGAGATCCTCTCTTTATCTCTTTTCCTTTCTCCTTTGTACACATATGTTACTCAGAACATCTTGGGTTTTGACACCAGTGTTAATTAAAGACAAATAATGTGTTAGGGATAGTGGTAATAAAAGTGGGGAGAGAGGGAAACTGCTACAGACTTCTGAAAGTGATTACATGGCTTTAAAAGTCTCATTCTTCAAACTTTGCAAACGTACACTGAGAACTACACAAACTTCAATAATCCAGATAATGCAGTTGTGACTTTGTAGTCTAGTCATTTGCTCTCGTGTAAATAAGGCTGAAGCTATGAAGACAATAGGAAGAACGAAAAACTTATTCTTCAGGTATCAGAACAGAACAACAAAAGCCAGGAGAAACACTACTTCTTGGAACAAGTTATTGCCTGCTGTGGTGGCACAACCCACTGGGCCACTCTGAGATCTCAGGATAAGTTCAAGTGCAGTGATTTGGGTGCCAAAACAGCGCTTGGGTCACACCTGAGCCATCTGCTGCCTGAATGGTACATCAGGACCACCCTAAGGGCTCAGGATAAGCCATGTATGCTTTGCCAAAAACTGCCACTGTGGTGTTATCTTGGTTGCAAGTGCAGTAGCTTGGGGCTGGGGTGGTCAGGCACCCTCTGGACATACCTGGGCTGTCTGCTACCTGAATTGTATACTGGAATGACTCAGCACGAGTTGGGGCCAGAGTAGAAAATCCTGACCAAAGCCGATCATCTCATGATCTTATAAACAGCGAACTAAAAGGGAGACCTTTTGGAGATCTCCAGGACCACAGTGGGCTGTGTGAGACTCTATCTTCCCCCTGAGCTGGGACACCTCTCAGGGCAGATTTCGAGAAGACAAAAATCGTCCATCGAACATTTCACAAGGACTCAAAGGCCTGATTTCACAAGGTTCACCGACTGTCCATTGATGAATGCTGGCACATAAAAGTGAGTAATTCATGAAACTCATGAAAAGGGAAATTTTAATCACAGGTTAACCTCTGCCTGTGTGTCTGTCTGTGTGTGTGTGCAATTCAGTTAAGAACTGTTTGTCTTTGTGTGTGATTTGACTTAAATCTCATGTACCATTTATATCAACAAAACACCTCTTACTGAAGAATGGGTTAACCATGTTCACTTTACATGCTGTCTGATAAAATCACTGTTCCTTACATTCAAGAGACAGGTTAGGAATGTTTACTCCGATCCAGGTTCTTCTTTTCTACATGTCACAGTTACTTAAACACCAGAGTAAACTAACTGTTTGAACTGCAAGGTTATTTCTCAGATTAATTGCCACTCATAAGTAACATAAATTGTAGAAAAAAAAGCATTTCACATATTGAAGAGCAAAAGTTTACTTAAAACTAAAATTTTAAAATGGGAGGAAAAGGAGGACATGCAAACATTCTGCATGGACCTGCACTAGCCATCTAACTAGTATCGCCTAGCCTCTTCAAAGACCTATCCTGAATTAAGACAGATTGAGCATCCTGTTCTGTTCAGTGCAAGGTCAGCTTCTGTTGTCTGATTCAGAGATAGACTACAATAACAGCACTCATTTATTTAATTAATGCAACCACGCTATGGGTGTGACAATCTCCACTGAAAGGTCAATAACAGGAATTAGGTATAGGTGACTAGCAAGTTAAACAGCTGACACTGTATATACAAAAGGAATGTCTCTTGTTACTTCTCTAATAAAAGGAAAAAAAGGAATATTATTTTTATGAGTAACGTATTTCAAAGCAAATGAGACATAGTGTGCAATACAAACCTTGAAAAATGTTAAAAACGAAGCTAGAAAACTAGTTGCTCCAGCCCTATGCAATGTAACATGTGCTTGTTGGCTAGACATACAAGAAGATTTTGACTTCACTGAAAACAGAAGGAAGGATGTGGTTTGGTAACTGAACAACTTGGTTTGTAAGAGGCAGGAATTTGTAAGAACTCTTTCCCCAGAACTGAAACAACTCACTAATCTTAAACTTGACCTTAACCTCCCCTAAACTTACCTTTCAGATCATTCCACAAATTAGATACAATGCTTTTTTTGAGGCATTAAAATATAGTCCTTTATAAAGAAAACTGATATGAACAGAATGGATGAAACACTCTCCATGACAGGAAGAGCGCGGAATATATTAAGCATAAATCTCTGCCTTGCTTTATGCAAATGCTTATGCAAATAGTACAAAGTCTATGCAAAAGGTACAATTAGCAAGATATAGGCTCATTAAGATGTTTCTTTTTTTAGTTCCTCTCTGTGACTTCTGAGAGAACGAATTGTGTTTTTCTACCAGTATTTTGGGGTTTTTACTAAGCATATCCACAGGGGAGTTTGGCATCTGCTTAATTTCAAGGATCCCTTGTTGTTAGAGGATGCTTTTGTTTTCAACTCACTGCATTCTTAGCAGGTAGTGCACTGAAAGTTGAAAACATGAAAACTGGAAATTGACATGCTCTACAGAAGCCTAAGACAGAACGTTTCTTCGCTTAGTAGCTCAGGCAGAACATGTAATTATTTTCACATCTCCCAGGAACATTGGTTTTGTGTTAGATTGTCTTAATGTTGTGCACTTGCAATGCAAAAAAAAAAAAAAAAGGGATTTTGGTTCTGTCATTCAGAACTAGCTTAGTGAATTTGTTAGGCTTACTTTCAGATTCCATAAGAGATTACTGAACGATTCTATCCATGTAGAAAACAATTACTTTCCAGTTAAATTTGCCATGAAGATTTCTTGCTTCATACCTCTCTTATACTTGGTAAGATATTTTCAAGGAGGGAGGGGTTTACTGCAGGGGTCAGGCAACAGTTTCATTGCTGTGCTTCCAAATTTGTTTTAATGAGCCCATTTGTTTGCATATTTCTCAGAATACTGTCACCCAACTCCTAAAAATAAATGTATATAGAGCTATTATGTAGATGAATACAAACTGTGAACAGGAATACTTCTGCTGGAGAATACAAAGATAATCCCAATTGCTAAGAGAAAACTTGTTTTGCCAATGGAATTTTAAAATTACTAGATTTCCTTGTATTAACATCTACAGATTCTCTTCATAAGTATTTACACCTATATTTTTACTACCCTGTGATGAAGGAAATTGTTATTTAAACCTTATAGTTAGAAAACTGAGGCAAATGGAAGATTAAGGTCACAAAGGGAGAGTCCCTCATCAGTTGTCAGCATTGTAATGCTATTTTAACCTTACAAAGTTTACCTTTTTGATGTCTATTCTTCAGAAAATATCTTTCTGAAACAGCTAAGACAATCATGAGGCACACAGATGATGAATTCAGAGAACTAGAAATAGCTTCCCAGTATCAGGATATCACCTCAGCAGTCAAAAAGAAAAAAACATACACAACAAAGCATAAGCTTCTCTAATTCCTGTGCCATTGATATTGAATGTCCTTCACAGGAGTGATTTGAAAAGTGCTTAGAAGTTCATATTTTTATACATATTTTGTGAAAATTCTATATCCCAATTATTTTTTAATTTTAGCTTAAATTATTGTTTATTTAGAGTCTCAGTAAGTGAGAGGCTTAACAAATGTATCATCCTACAGTATTCAATATAGTATCACACAATTTTTAAATAAAAGTGCTGATGTATGAATAGGGTAGATAAAGCATAATGTGGGTGGAAAATTGGCAAGACTATCAGGACCAAAGGTCTATGCACACTGGCACAGTCCAGCTGGAGGACAATTACAATGGGAGTCTGTCAGAGAGCTGGTCTGGGATCAATATTATTTCACTAGTATTTAATTGTCTATTTCATTATCTTTATTACAGCCTAGATGATGGGATGAGATGCACCCTCAGCAAATCTGTGGATGATACCTAGGCTGGATAAGTGGTCGATACACTGGAGGACAGGGCTAATATGCAGAGGGGTCCAGAGAGACTTGAGTAGCAAGTGGACAGGAACTCCATGTAAATCATCAAAGGCAAATGCAAAGTCTGGCCCTTGGGATGTGGCAGAACAGGCTGGGGCCAACTGGCTAGGAGCAGCTCTGCAGAAAGGGCTCTGAGGACACCACGTTGACAGTGCCCCCACGCAGCAATGTAGACCCCACAGTCCAGCACTGCATGAGCAAGGGTGCAGCTAGCAGGTCCAGGAAGGGATCTTGCCCAGCCGTCTGGATCCCTTGAGACACTCCTGAGTGCTGTGCATGCCCTGGGGCTCCCGGGCATGACGACACAGACACTGACATACCGGTGTGAGTTTCCCAGAGGTCGCTGAGGCAATCAAGGCTAGAGCAATGGAGATCCAATGAGAGGCTGCAGGACCTGGGTGTGTTCAGCCTTTGAGAAAAGGAAGGTTGAGGGGCAACATGATTGCTATCTTCAGCTATGTAATGGGACAGTACAGAGAAGGTGGAGCTGTACAGTGAAAAGAGGGGAGAGAACATACAAAAAGGAAGTGTCACCTACAGAGCAAGAGAATTTTTTGCACGTTATGGGTAGTGAGAGATTTGAATAGATTACCCAGGAAGGCTGTATGATCTCCATACCTGGTTGTATTGAAAAATCAAAGGAACAAAGCTTTGATCAACCTGATCTAGATGTGCTTGCTTTGACCAGGGGACAAGATGACCACCAGAAATAATTTCCGAAGTATATTTTTCCATGATTCTGTATTACAGAATGATGATATCTGGAGCAGTTATTTTATGGCTTGTTTACAACATGGAACACTCTCTGGGATTGCATCTACATCTGACAATCACACAATAATTTTCAAATAAGAAGTCACTACGCCTTACACACACATTTCTCTTGTCTTTCAAAAGCTACTTTCACTGTACACACATCCATCTGGGACTAATGTCACTGATAGTACAGGATTCAGAAATAAGGGAAGAACTCCTTTTGGAGATGCAGTTTGTCTAGTTTAGTGTTATGGGGTTTATTCCATGACCTTTCTCAGGCATTCCTGCTTGATTGTTACAAGCTGAATGACACACTAAATATCCAGGATGTTTTCTAATCATGTGAATGCATAATGAAATATACAAGATTACTGCCTTTTGAAATAGAGTAAAATACATCTATATTTCAATATCTATTTTCCTGACAAGAATGAGGCAGACAAGAACTATGTACCATGTTGTTTAAGATTTTGGGTATCTCATCCTGATGCTATATTTCTAAATGGTTAAGAATGCTACAAGTTTATTTTTGTACTACAAAAACTAGAAATGAATTTTAAAAACCAACCAAACCACAGATAAACTTTCCAGTCTGAGAGAATTATGTCCACTTTTCAAGGCAAAAAATCTAGACTAAGATGTCAAAATCACTGTACAACATAAAATTAACTCCCCAGGTTATAATTAAACACTCCACTTATTGGTGATTTCTGTATTGACAGCCTAGCTGAAGTAGGACCACATAGACAGTTGGAACCTGTGATTACCTTTGGGCAGTTGCTTTGCTACATACTTTCAGAATACTGTCAGCTATTAATCAAAATCATGTCAAGGAGCTTTTGAAATATCATAAAACAGATGAACTTGAAAATGTCAGTATTTGGTGGGGATTTGAGGCCTTAAAGGATTAAAGGATACATGGCAGACAAGAAGAATGAAAGACAAATGGGTACATGGGGGGGATGACACACACAGATGAAACCCCTCTCCCACAGGTTGCAGCTTGTTTATGTATTTTATTAATTCTCCACTGTGTTCTTTTGCTTCCACAAAGTTGGTTTTGGGGTAAGTGTTGGGCAGTATCAAACTGTGTATGCTATGATTAATTAAATGTAAGATACCATTAGAAGAAACACTGCCAAAATAATGAATGGTTTAACTCACTCTGAGTTTTCAATATTAATGAACAAATGGAACTTTTACTCTATTGCAGGGGAAACATATGTTGGCCATTGTGTTTTGCTGCTAGAAGTTGAAAGACTGGCTATTTGTGCTCTCTCTCTCTTGCTCTCTCTCTGGAAACAGCTTAATGAAATGAAAGCAACAATGGGATCACTGTTGTCTCCATATATCAAAATGTGATATAGAAAAGTTTGCTTCAGGGTATTTCATTACTTATTCGGTCGAATGAAAAATGCATGGTGTCAAACACAAGACCTAAATCACCTTGTGTTCAGGTGTCTTCTCTCCTTACTGATCAGCAGCCTATGAGATGGAAGAAAAGCTGAGAGAGATATCTGCTGAAAATTATTTGCGGCGAAGTCTATTTTCCCTGGTTGATTTGCACAACAGTTTAGTAACATTTCTGAGCATTTCCCTTTCCTTATGCAGAGCTTCCTTCAAAGCTTTGGCGTAGCATTGTTCTTACTTTACAGCAAAGGGCAAACCTGTGATTTGAAGCTTCTGACATCTTCTCTTAGAAGGCCTGTGATGGTGGTTATTTTGCATCACAAAGGGAGACCATATTCATTATAATATATACTAAAGGCTACATCACTGTCTGTGGGCTTATATAAGAATTTAAAAATTTAAACTGCTCATAAGAAAAGCATTTCATGGACATAATATACCATATCTATAAAGGGAAAAATAATAGCATTTTAGAGCCACTGGATATTTTTTAATCCACATTTATAGAAAACCAATAGATTTTCTTTCCTAGGGGATGTGAAAAGATTAGAGGACAGAGGAAAAGGAGCCTATCAAGGATGCCTTCTTAGCAACAGAAATAAAACCATATTCCCTCCCCCAAAGCATCACAAATGTTTAATATATTCCTTGTGTTTCTATATTTTAATTGAATTATATTTGTAATCTGTACCCTGATCAACTTTAACAAATATTTTATGTCATGAAATTTAAAAAAAAAAAAAAAGGGTTCCTATCACCTGCAGATGGCATCAGTGGCTGGTGGTCTGCAAAAAATTATATTCCTGCATTAACTTTGTACTATTTTAAATACCATCTGAAGTCCCTCATGATAGTCTATGTTTTGGTATATAAAGTATGAAGTGAAACATCTAACATAAACAGAGCATTCAAAAAGAAGCAATGCCATAAATAGCCAAGAGATTATCCTGTTGTGCTTAGACATTTCTTAAGTACCAATCTACTCCCTGGTGAACACAGGATAGGAATAGCTTGCTCACCTTCTTATAATCACAGCTGACCGAAGCATCAATTAGTGTAAATCAAGCTATGACAAGTATTTTAAAAATTGATATAATATTTTTGAATTAAGGAGGTAACTTCCATACCATTTTGGTCAGAAATAAATGTAAGCTGATAGATGCCGTCATAAACTTTACAACAAATCAATGTTTATTATCAAGCTGTTAAAACTACATGTCAATACAGTATTTGCTAGAGGTAAACAAAGCAACACTTTGTACTAATACTGTCATTGCCATTTTTTTTTCAGAAGTTTACCAATAGTAAGCTTCTGATAAACTATATAGTGAAATTACAGCTGTAGCTTATCTTAAATGGAGATTTTCAATTCTCCAGATTTCTAATGCAAAACACTTCATCCAGCCTGACAGCACAGTGTGACATTCTAGGTATTTTAAGCCATTTTGTTTTCTTCCCCTCCTCTTCTGCATCTCAGATGCCTATAGAATGCAAGAAACAAGAAAGCAAATCATAAGAACATTGTAATAAACAGGAGAAAAAAAGAAAAGATAGAACTTTGCATGTTTCTAAGAAAGGTTATTGTAGCTCCAATACAGCAAACATAGCTGCAACAGTCTAAATATCAGCTGGGCCCATGAAGGTAGATCATACATGTTTTGATTTGCATAAATTCTCCATTTTGTTCACTACTTTGACATTTTCTTACATAAACTAAATATTGTTATCACTTCTTGATCTGACCAATTACTTCAGGTTTGTGGGTTTTCTGTTTTTAATAAGGAGGTATGCTGATGGTGGAATATGTATGTTTCTAGATAAAGTGGACAACAATGAAATGTGAATAAAGGCTTCCTGTTCCATCAGAACCTGAGATACTAAGCAACAGGTGGCATTCATTCCACTAGTGGCTCTACCTATATCTTACATAGCAAGAAGCTTAAAAGTCGTTTTTGTCAGAATCAGGAAACCATGATTCTGTGTCCTGTAATTCTTTGATATCTCTCTATCTAGTCATAGTTATTTTTTAGCAGTGGCTTTCATGATAGACTTATGACAGATTCACAGGGTGACTGAGGCTGGCTTGCAGTTCTGGAGGTTGTCTAAACTAACCCAGACGTGTGGAGGAGCATGTTGCCCAGGGCTGCATCCAGCCAGGTTTCAATAACTCCAAGGACAGGGACACCACAGCCTCTTTCGGCAACCTGCTTGACTACCCTCAACCATCTGTTCTAAACCTTCTGATTAGAATTATTTCCATGTATCTCAGTTTGCTTCTTCTCTTGTCACTGGACACCACTGAGAAGTTTGGTTCCTTCTCCTTAACACAGTCTCCTAGGTATTTATACATCTGAAGAAGATCCCCCTGAGCCTTCTCTCCTCCAGGATGAACACCCACAGCTGTCTCAGGCTCTCCCCATGTGACAGATGTTCCAGTCACTTCATCATCTTCATGATTCCCCAGGGGACTCACTGCAGTATATCCATGTTGCTCTTGTACAAGGCAGCCCAGCACTGGGCACATGTCTCATTTGAGCTGTTTACAGGGGAAGGACTGCCTCCTTCGATCTGCTTGCAATGGTCTGCCTAATATGGCAGGATGATGCAGGCCTTCTTTGCTACAAAGTCATATTGCTGACTCATGGACAGACCACAGGATTTTAAAGACCACAGGGTCTTTCTCTGCAAAGCTGCACACCAGCTGATGAGCCATCAGCGTGTACTGATGCATGGGGTTATTATTCCTCAGCTGCAGGGTGTGTCACTTTCTTTTGTTGAATTTCATGAGGTTGCTGTCAGCCTGTTTCTCCAGCCTTTCCAGATCCCTCTGAAAGGCAGCACACACGTCTGGTATATCACCTGCTCCTCCCACTTTGGTACCTTCTGTATCAGACTGTCAGCTCTTTCTAGTATGATCAGTGACTTCACCTCAGCCATTGCTGTGCTGATTCTAAAAAAATCTTCTTGTATTTCATATCTCAGCTTCTACTTAAACACATGAGCTTGTGTTTTCAGTCATGGCTATTATAGTTTCAGCTGTCTCATTACACAAAGGCATTAAATGGCTTCTGCTAGTTTACACTGACAGAAAGACAGCTGTTATGCTACCAACTCTGATAGCATTGAATCCAACTCATTCCAAATGAGAATCCACTATTTTGCAGCAGCACTTTAAAATCTACTTGTATCTTCTGCACAATTCTGTGGAGAACGACACTAAAAATCTTGGCTTTAAATTTGCTTGCACTGAATTTAACGGGCATCTTACCATTAATTCCACTGGAACAGCTAAGCCAATGGTAAGTGCTTAGGAAAAATCCTGCCATATGTGATTTTTAAATATTCATAACTCAGATAAATAGAAAGGAATTTTCTCTTGAAGGCAGTGTTAGTGCTGTTTCTCAGTGAAGGTTTAATTTGCCCTAAAATTCAATATTAAATCAGAAAGCTTTGCACACTTCTAAGAATGCTCAGAATATAACCATTTGTTTTGCATTTTCTTCTGCTTTTGAACAGAAAACACCTTTACATCAATTTTTCAAAAGAAAACAAGTAAAAAGCCTCAAACTAGAAGTTTTAGATAAACCGTGATATGGAATTTCAGCATGAAAGCAGGTTAGAAATCCATACCAGGGCAAAGTGCAGTTTATACCTCTGTACAACATATATACTTGTACATGTTGGGAATACAGTCAAACTGCAGCTACAATTTCCTTCTCTTTGCCACATAATTTTTAGAGGAAATCTAAATCTATTCTATCATGTCTTAAGAATACCATAACTGGTACTCAATTATACTTGAAAAAAATTTAAAATGTCTTTTATAATCTTTAAATAAATACAAAGAAATAATGACAAGAAATTATAATCAGTGCTTATTGACTCTATGGTTTATTCCATGCTACTTTTACACTTGAAGCAAGCATTCCACATTAAATTTTGAAAAGATTTTGCTTAAAAGTATATTTGTTGTAAGAATATATTTACTTTTAGTATATGAACACCT
This sequence comes from Gorsachius goisagi, assembly GCA_018403395.1. Taxonomy (NCBI): domain Eukaryota; kingdom Metazoa; phylum Chordata; class Aves; order Pelecaniformes; family Ardeidae; genus Gorsachius; species Gorsachius goisagi. Next base: position 14,361 of record BOSO01027877.1, read on the forward strand.
GAGCAATATTTTGGTATCAATATGATCTGATTGACTTGTTGACATGGAAACAAAGCTACTGCTTTTGGTCTCCTACATCTGGGGGGCCTGCCTTATTTTTAATGAGGAATAGGCTGAGTACCAAAGACTCAGCTTATTCAACAGGCTATTGACAGGCATGTTTTAAAAAGCCATATTACTACATTATGACTATTATAAAACTCTATGTTATGCAATATGAAAGAAATCCTCAAGGCATAGACAAGTGTACTTTGCATTAACAGATTTTGATTTGTAGATTTTCCTATTCTTTGCCGGGAGAGAAGCAGCAGAGAATATATTTCTTTAAGTTTATGCTTACCAGTTTTCACTTTATTTTATTGAGGTATGGCAGTTTTCCCTGTCGTTGACAGTTATTACAGGCCAATCAGTGTCCAATCGGAGTTCTAGCAGTAACAACATTCTTCTTTTCCAGCCCATACCAAAACCTTCTGAGGGAAGATCACCCTTTATTAATTTCTTCCCACTGTTCTGAGGGACATGCATTTATCTTGAAGGTGACTTAAAAGTACCTTTTACTAATAAAATGTGAAATTTCTACCAATGAGAAGTTCTTGCTGTTCCACACTGTCATGGTTTAACCAGAGCTGACAACCAAGCACCACACCTCACTCACTCCCCCCGCTGATGGGATGGGGAAGAGAATCAGAAGAGTAAAAGTGATAAAAACCTCATGGGTTGAGGTAAGAACAGTTTAATAATTGAAAGAAAATAACAATAACAATAAAAGAATTTACAAAGCAAGTGATGCACAATGCAGTTGCTCACCACCTGTTGACAGATGCCAGTCATTCCCCAAAGCAGCTGCCCCCTGGCCAGCTTTCCCCTAATTTATATACTGAGCATGACATAATATGGTATGAAATAGCCCTTTGGCCAGTTTGGGTCAGCTGTCCTGGCTGTTCCCCCCTCAGCTTCTTGCCCATCTCCAGCCTTTTTAGTCAATACAGCATGGGAATCTGTAAAGTCCTTGATTTAGTATAAGCACTACGCAGTAACAACTAAAGCATCAGTGGGTTATCAACGTTATTCTCATACCAAATCCAAAATACAGCACTATACCAGCTACTAGGAAAAAATTATCTCTATCCCAACTGAAACCAGAACACACACGCTGTGGTTTAGGACCAGCTTATTTTTTGTTCCAGGAGTCACTATTTACTTATATGCTGCCTAAAACCCACCCAAAATAAAACCCCATTTTGTTTCTCATAACCATTAATTCAAATTGGTACAATCTGTTTACGGAAAGCATTGCCAGTTTTATCTATGTATTAGAGGGGCAGATAAAAGCTGCATTCCACTCTTAGTAATTCTAAAGCAACATTTCTTTCTAGTTTTCAAGTTTTGAAGAGAAAATTAGTGCACCCAACCCACCCTTATGCAATATTGCAAAATTATTCAATATTTTTGCTTTCTTCATTCCTTGCCTCTGCTTATCTCAGTGTTTTAGTTTCGCTGTCACTTGAAAGTACCCGACTGACTGATATAAGGCATGAAAGAATGTGACAAGAAAAGTCATCAAATGCCTTTATATCAGCATCTTTTCCAGATGACGCGTTAAAAAAGGTTCTGTGTCACTAATGGTGAACTGAAGGGGACATATAAGCTACATTTACACTTCTACTTGCATTTTAAGAAGTTTTGCATTTTCTAGAAATAACATCTAGTTTTAAGTTGTCTTATTCCTTTTCATTTTGAGGACTTACCATAAGTCCCATGCTTCCTTCTTCCTCTTTTTCACAGTCCTGAAATGAAATAGCTGAACAAAGATATATTTTCTGTGTTTTGTCGCTTAACAATCAAAACTTAGATATACGGAAGGTGATAATTGAGATGTCTTTGTGAAAACCGGAAAATAACAAATTCTTTCTTCAGAATTCAATAAACACCTCAGCCTCTTTTAAATTCAGAGCCAATTTTGTCTCTTTTATATTTTGATGCTATGTTGATTATTGTTTACACTGAAGCTTTTGCAAAACAACAAATTTTTTTTTTTTTTTGAGACTAGGTATGAAAAAAAATCTTTGAATGTAAAAAATGAGCAGGTTGTTTGAAGTTAACCACTGTCTTGTGTGTTTTTTGGCAATAAGAATCCACAAAGTGGATATATTTTAGATGCCAGCAGATTAAAGCACTGCTGGTGCCTAAAGCTAGTATGACAGAAAATTGCAGTATATATTGTAACACACGGACAGTAAGCACCATCACTACCAGAGATACTCAAAGGGGCATATAAAAAGGAAGGATTCATTGTAGACTCAGACATGGAAAGATGTAAAGAGTAAATGGCAGATGGCTTCAACTATCGTGCAGAGTGACGTGTACAGGCCATAAAAAGTACCCACCACAGTTGATCAGTCAGTGGCAGATTTCTTTGTTTTACCACAACGATTTAAGTGCATTCAAAAATTTTTAAGTTATTGGCTAGCAGATGGCAAGTCACACAAAACAGTTGCGCAGAATTAAATTTTCTCCTGATATATGCATGAATTTTCCTTTAAAAATATTGCGAAATCCTGCCTTATGAATTGTATGTGAAATGACGAACTCTTTCTACTTATCAATTTGCCAGTGCTGTTTTGTATGCATGGCCTTTTATTTTTACACTGTCCACTTCCTGTTAAAGTGTTTCTTCATACTTAGGATTAGGCTTCAGCATCTGGCTGAGTTAATCTAATGCCTCTGCAGAGAGGTTGTCTTACTTCAACACTGTTTGTGGCTGTGTAATTCTACTGGTTTTTCTGTCTTGGCTCTGCAAGGCTCTCTGTCACACAGCTCACTAACTCCTCAGTACACTACACCAGAAAAGAAAAAAAACCCTCTTCCACTTTACTGAGCAGACTCAATTGTATATATGCAAATAATATAATCAGAACAAGCAAAAGACAGATGTGAGTAGGGACAATTATAAAAAGGGAAAATTAATACTATTTTCATCTTAAAGGAACACTGAGATTGATGGTACTTGCTAGCTTTGTTCGTTTGGTAGAAAGCATATTATCAGGTATCCATGTTTAGGGGTCAAAAGATGATGATTCTTAAAAATCCATATGCTACATATTTGCCTAGTTCTTACTGAATAGAACTGATTTAACAGATATAGGCTGCCTTGTCTAAGAAGTCACCTGGAATGGCCTTATAATTGCTCCCCAGCCAAAGAATGAGCAAGAAAAGGCCGGAAGTTTCAAGAAGGTAGTAATGACTTTATTTGGGAAGGATTTTTTTCTTCCAATTCAGAACAATGGGAGATGCACCAGGAACTTGCTCAGACAAAGATTAAAGGACAACATGAAACCTGTGGAGTACTGCTTTTCTATACATTTATGTGTTCCAAATGACTTTTGTGTTTGGTCTGTTCAGTAAAACAACAGCATTTTCTGACTTGATCGAAAGGTTTTCTATATTGTAATGCGTCTCTTTTCTCAGATTATTTGCATAGCTTCTGGAAAAATAAGTCCAGAAGGCCAAGGTCTACAATAGCTAAAAGAACTTGCACAAAACATCAGAGATTTGAAAAGTTTATTCCAAGCACAATATGGTATGAATTTCATCTGCAGATTTCAGCTGCCAGGAAGAGGATAGCTATAGGATCAGTAGGACAGTTTCAGGAGATCTTAAGCCGGTGACAAAGCCTGAATCCTACAAAGTGTAGGGAAGCTAAAAAGGTAAACAAAAAAGTTCTTGGTCACCAGCAATTGTATCATCTGACAAGACTCTGAGAGTGCCCAGGAAAAAAAGCTGGTCAAGTACTGTTCCTGAAGCGGCATCATAGTTGTCACCTTTGCTTTCCATTTTTTTGCATGTATTTTTTTAATAAGACAGTCAACAGCATATCTGTCATGAGTCCTGGGAACAGCTTTGCTATTCTAGCCCTAAAAAAGGTAATCACAATAACATAAATTTATCGGTTCTAAAGCAAAAACAGTGCAGAAAAAAAGTTGCATTCTTTTCTTCTATAAATTAACACTTATTAATTTTAAGGAATTTTTAAAAGTTTTGGCAACATATACTCTATGAAAAAGAAAACTGGGATTTCAGAAGTGCATAGCTTCAATAATCCAGTAATTGACCGCTCCTGATCAATCCCTTGAATGATATCACACACGTAACGTATGTTTGTGACGGAATGTTTCTTACCCCTACATGACATGATATGAAAAATATATGTATAAATATAACTTATTGCAGGAAAAAAATTACACTTATACTGTATATTGATAAGGACAAGAGAAATAGAACAAAAGTGGTTTGTTTTATTTTGGTTTGGGTTGTTCTTTTTTTGTTGCTCTTTTTTTTTTTTTGTCATGATGTGACTGTTGATACTGGAGATTATCTGAATTCACAAAGATTCTAGGAAAACGAAGCAAGAAAGCTGTCTTTTAAAGTGATATGAAACAGATTCAATACCTCAACATAACTAACAAAACTGACTAAACTCAGTCATGCTAGCAGAAAGGAGAACACCTTACACATCTTACGGAAAGTATCTTTTAGAGTACACAACTATCATCACAGGACTGAACAGAAGTGAGTTATATATATACTTTATCTCTGTGACTGGTGATTTTCCTTTTAAGAAAAAAAATCCACTGCTTCTTACAACTTTCCACTAAAAGGTATAAGATAAAAAAAAATCTGGAATTATAATATCTAATTTCTAAGTAACAAATAGAGATGAGGTACTTAAACTACAAGTATATACTTTGTCAGCCAGTCAGGATCTGAAACAAAAAACCTTACTCAAGAGTCATCAAAGTTTAACAACACAGATGGAATTTCACCCATTTATCTGCAGAAAAAAATTGAGAAAGTAGCCAAAAATATTTGGTACTGATTCTAAGAATTGAATAATACATATAAGTGTTCCACAGAAGAAAGGTAATTCTGCCATCCTTAGCCTCATTGTGTGGTTCATTTTTTAGTAAGGAATTTCAGAGATTGTAAGGCAGCTATATATTTTCATTAGGTTAAAGGAAAGGTATTTTAATTTATTAGTGATACACATTAACTTATTTCTAATTGATAGCACTTTCAGTGGGAAAGCCAGTGGCATGAGTATGCAACATATATTGGTTAAATAAAATGTTTTCACAGAAAAAGAAAATAATCCGTCTAGTTCTAGGCATCCTGTTCTAGCACCCCACCAAATATGAGAAGTTCTAAATTTAGGAAGAGATTGATATTGGAAAAGGATTTTCTTTTGCATAAAGCAAACACAAACAAAAGAAGTAAGGGATTAATAATATCGAAATGATCAGCAGCAATTTCGGGAGTCAGTAGAAATACAAGTAATACAACAGATAGACCTTTAAAACTGGATCCCAAAAGTCATAACAACTATAGGGTATAAAAAGTGTGGCAGTTTTCTCACTAAAAGTGATTAATTTTGCAGGAATGTTTGTTTTTCAACAAGTCTTTCTGTAATAAAAGTCTTCAAATTTGTATTGGTTTTAGCTTCAAGACTACTGCCTATTGCAGAATAGCCAGTAGCCTAATGAATATGGATAGGATATTTTAAATTATAATTTTGTATCACGGAGTAAGCTTTATCCACTATTCTATTTGATATACTGGAGGCACAGGTGTGTGTATATTTCTTCTTTAGAATCTTTTAAAGTACTGTAGGTTTGGTTTGGTTTGGTTTGAAATGGAGGAAAAAGCATTTCAAAACCTTACAGTGTTTTATTAAAGGAAACGATGGTCCATGTCTGTTGCAGAGAAAAAAAAAAAAAAAAAAAGACAAAAACCCAAACAAACCCATCAAAACCTCCCCAAATCCTGATCTGAGATAAAAAATAGCAGCTACTTCTACGCAGGAAAATTCCTACTACTGAGGTATAGAGATATGTGAAAGACAGACCTTTGAATAATGCACAGAAAGCATACAAAGATATTGTGAAAGTGCGTTAAGCCACTGATTAGAAAGGTAGAGCAAACAGAAAGCTAGACACAAAAGTATCAAAGAATGTCAAGGTGCTGGAATTATAGCAGTCAACTCCATTAAAGATGATGCTTGCTCTGGCCTGTGAGGAGGAAGTTATCTGACACTAGTTACTTTGGTGAAATGCAATGGGCCAAAGTAAGACTGGAACATCCAGAATGGAACTGTGATGGAAATAACTGAAATAATTGGTAATGCATTAATACACTTTGTGCATTATATGTACATTCTACATGTACAGTTTCTGTAATCTGTATTGTTAAAGAATTCACCTGGGTAGGTTTCGTTCTTTTGCTGATTTAAATCAAAGCCAAATGTCCTATTAACTTTTATGACATGGAACATTGTTTTTTGCATATTTGAATTTTATGAAGTGGCTGCAGATGAAATATATTGATGTATGTGCCAGAAACAAGATTAGATAAAGTAAGAGAATCTCTACTGAGATTTATATAGTGTTCATTTATTTTCATTTTATATCCAATCATATACTCATACTAATGCAAAAAAAGAACTGCAACAGTGAAATGACTTTCACTAATCTGATTGTATAGCTCAGCAAAATTTGGCAGGAAACCAGCAGAAATGGCCTGAACACCTGTGCCATATGGGCACAGAAAGACTGCTGTGGAGCATATGTTGGGAAAATGGCCCAGGAAGGCTTCCCAGACATTGGATAGACAGCATGAGGAGCTATGCAAGGAGAGAGTCTATCTACCACAGCCACACAGCTCAGAATTATCAGCATTTGAGCTAATTGCTGAAACAGCTAATAATCTGGAGTGTATCGCCCAGTAGGGAAGAAAAGCATATCTAGCCAAATGATGTCAGAGTACATAATACATACATTTTAATTGTGAAATATCAATGCAGTCAATGTAATTTATAAATAACACTTTTAAAACTAAAATCAAACACATATGTGCTAAATAACCAAGATCCTCCTTATAAATTATGCAAACTATCAAATATTGGCAGGATTGCTCTGAAGGGAGGGAAAGGGCAATGAAGAAGCTGAAAGAAGAAAGGTAAACCATTATGAGGCAAAGACTGCAAGTCCATATGCAATCTTTGAAAATGCAAGCAATCTGTTCTATGCAAATGCAACTGAAAAGGTAAAATCCACTTATTTCCTTTAAATACAGTGCATTTTTAGTCAGGAGATATCCAACAAATATTCAGTTCAGGATGTTCATAAGTATTATCACATGGCAACCATTTAGAAAAGAAAGGTATATCTTAAAGAAAATACAGTAAAGATTTAGAAAATCAATAAATTATATAATTTTCATGTTTCCCAGAGTTTTTAAAATTATAAATTAAATTAATAATTTACTTTTACTTTGTAATTCAGAAACTATATCACTTGTATTAATATCTGAGTAAATGTACCAATTTCAATGAGCTTAGAAGAAATAATTAGCACAGCACTGATGTAATGGGATTCTGTGTCTCAGACTTGTTAAAAACCGGGTGCCTAAGAGTGCATTTCAGGTACATTCCCTCACCAAGCTTTCCCATAAAGACCATGCTTCCCAAGCCAATCTTTAACTGCATCCTTTCCTCACTCTCCTTTGAAGGAGTATACATGAAAAAGACTAGACTTTAACATACTCATGATGCAAAAAGAGAGTTTTTATTCGCTCTGTAATGAGCCATGCAAGAAAGGAAAGGATCATATGTCTGCCAACAAGCATTATAAACTAGTCTTAGAAAACAAGCATGGTCAACAGTATAAAGCTTACAGCAAACCAGCAGCAAGATAGATAATCTCTTGCTCTTCTATATTTAAATGCAGATTCTTTTTTGCCTTATGCTGTTGCAATTTGATTGCCTCTCTTTATCCCTGAATATATCACAACCTCACAGATTTGGAGATAAAAAGACCTTTTGGATGTTATTAACCAGATCTTCAGTTGCTACAAATAAGCTTGAAGAGAAATGGAGAAATGGTGAACTTTACAAGGACAAATGATGACATGCTCATGAGTATCTTTTGACACTCTTCTATAATTAACCCACATTAGGTGTACCTTCATCTTAAACATTACATAGGGAAAAAATAACGGTTTGGTTATTTTTCAAATATTGCTTGTGTACAGGACGTTCCCTTCCTTGAAACCTTTTTTCTCTTCACTGCCTGGTAAAAAAAAAACATTAGCAGCTCCTCAGACAGAAAAATTAACATTGCCTCTAATGCAAATGAATGATTGGCCTGAGGAGTTCTGTGGTTGTTCCTACATGTGAACATTTCAAAACAACGTGAAGATCTGGTAACAGGAACAAGTTGCTGGAGCCTTACACAGAATAAAGCCTGTCTCCTGCAAATCAGGTAAGCTCTGGGACCCAGATCAAGAAAAAACTGTTGAATGGCTAACTCCCACTGGAAGTTTATGGAGAGTTTCACCCATAAATCAGTTGGATATTTATAAACTTCAGTATTTATTGAGTTTAGTGATCATTAAATGCCACAGCTCTTTCCTTCAGAAACATTGATGAGGAAACGTCTTTTCATTTGGTACAAAAATAATAATTTTATCCTCTGCCAATGTGTGGATTATTATGGAGGGAACGGAAATGTATTTGCTTTGATTAGGATCATGCCAAAGGGAAAGCGTCTAAAAACCCACTCACCTGATGTTATTAGGTAGTAGAAGGAAACTCATAAATCACTATTCATTTTGAATCACATAAAATAATCATGTCTAATTAGAACCTTATTATTTCATTATTCATCTTGTTTTATTGGGAGCAGTCCAAAAGACTAAGTCATAATATATAGTCTATCACAGAACACTTTGCTATGTACTGGCACATCTTTTGGTTTCAACAATTTCCTTCCTGCTTTTCAGCTTTGCATATCAGAGCCTTTTATTTAAAAATAAATCACTAAAAAACCACCTATGCCATGGAAAATAATGTGTTCTGCATGTGAAGTCAAAGTAAGTGCCTATTACTTTGGACTTGAAAGATTGTTTGATATTTATAAGAGACAGATATCTTCAATCAAATTACTCAATTTGGAATCCAGGACTGAGAATACTTGTTTTTGTGTATGCTTTCTTATAAATGTTATAGTTAATTTTGCATTCATTATTATTAACACCTAAAATAAATTATTGCAGATGCTTCTTTATGGAAAGTTATGCTGGCCTCATTTGTCTGTGACTGTTTAAACTTACAATGAGTGCTAAGACTCTTGACATGGTTTCTGGAAGCCTTAATTTCTGCTAAATATCAGAACTCTCTGAATGCAGTTTTTTCTCCATATTACAATTAAATAGTCCACTTCTGAGTGGCAGCCCTCAGACCCTTTTAAGAAAGCTGGCCTATATGTGCTGAAGATCAGTGATCTTTTTGAAGTCTATTCTTCATGATCACTGAGAGCTCTTTCTTCCTAAAATAAATGTTTTGTCATTCTTTTAGTTACTGGTTACAAATTATTTTCTTCACATCAGATTTTCTTGAGCAGCACAAGTGACAAAAAGGGAGAAGATGCAGCAGAAGTGTTCAATAACATTCAGCTAAAAAGGACAATAAGCACTATTTCAGCATTTACAATGGAAACTGACAATAATCTCCATTAAATTCACTCAATAGGAATGCAGAAAGTAGTTTCACAATTGATATAAAATTGGCAGAGCTTCACTGAAGTCAGTGGAGCTATACTGAATTACATCACCTAAGCATTTGGTTTCCTGGTTGGGGGGAATGTAAAGTATTTTAATCTTAAAATAATAATGGAAGGTTCTTTTTTCACAAGGGACAATAGCTTTTCTATAAAAATGTTTTACCATTTTATCCAATATATGTCAGCTGCGTCAATCGTGAAATATTCTAACATTAAAAAAACATTAAATAAATGCTGAGATGAAAGTAGAATATCCAGTTGTAGAGCAAAATATAGTTGTCCATTGAAAAAACTTGAACAATGGGTTTCTATCCCTGAAACATCCTTGATCAATGTAATAGATGTTGCAAAAAGAAAAGAAAGAAACTATAGAGCATGTAGGCATGTAAAGGGTGTAAAGGGTGAAAGTCTTAACATCAGTTAATAAAAGCATCATGAAAAAGGACATTTTTAGGTAAGGTAGAAAATTCTCAGTGACTGTAAATTTGCTGCTGTATCTAGTAATTATATGTTGCATTAAGTCATCAGACTCATTCAATGTCATTTAAAACAAAGTTATTAAAGTTGCTTTTAAATAAAGATAAAACCATTATGTATGCTTCAGATTCAGCTTCAGAAACCTCATGTGAAAAAAGATCACATGCCATTCTGAAATGGAGTATCAAACATATTTGTAGACACATTTGTTTGGTAAAATAATTGCCTGATCTGCCATAGTAACACAAATGATGCACTGTATCTGAACATCTACACAAAAAAAAACCCCCAACCCGTGTTTCCTGGAACATTCTGTAGCTGTGCTTGTTTTTCAGTAGTTAGAAAACTAGTACAAACCCAGGAACTTACACACAGCTGTCCACTGGGAGAATGTTCCTTATTCCTTATCAGTCTGTGCATGTTATAATAAAATATTTATGATGTTTGTCACATCATCTGGTAGAACTCCAATAGGCCACAGTCTTTTCAGGGGCATACTACTGCAGCACTGGCTTTGCCATGGCCACAGAAGCTTCAGGGTGTTCCAGTTTATCCACAACCACTGCCACTTTGAGGTGTGACAGCTCCGACATTGACTTATCCTTGGGCCACGATCCCTTCAGGCATGTACCTGCTGTGATGTACACACAACCATAGCCACAGATGCTTCAGAGTGTACCTCCTCCCATGTGGACTTATCCACAGATCACAGTCCCTTCAACTTGAGTTCACACTGGAGTTCCACACAAAGAGCAGAGATGCTCTGGCCATCTGCCAGCCCAGGTGCATGGCTGTTGCTGTTATTAAAATGTTCCCAGGCACAGTAAAGTTGGTAAGGAGTACAACAAACAGCAAAAGCAAAAAACAGCCACTAAAAAGCACTAGACTTCCATATACAGTCAAGCAAGCAACTTCCATGGGAAGCACAGGAACCTGACAATTATTAGCTAAACAGCTATAAATTTGGTCTAGCACACTCCAGTCAAATCAGTCATTATCTCAAACGCTTTGAGCCCCACAATGGGCTCCAAAAAGGGACTGCTGTAGTTTAAACCTAGTTGACAGCTAAGCCCTACACAGACGCTCGCTCACTACCCCCTAGCAGGATGGGATAGAGAACTAAAAGGGTAAAAGTGAGAAAACTTGTGGGTTGAGATAAAATACGTTAACAGGTAAAGTAAAAGCTTCAAAGCAAAGTAGGGAATTAATTCACTACTTCCCATCGGTAGGCAGGTAGCCAACTCCAGGAAAGCAGGGTTTCATCCCATGTAATGTTTGCTTGGGAAGACAAACACCATAGCTCCAAATGTCTCTCCTTCTTCACCAGGTTTTATAGCTGAGCGTGATGTTATATAGTATGGGATATCCTTTTGGTCAATTGGGGTCAGCTGTCCAAGCTGTGTCCTTGCCCAAACTCTTGTGCACCCTCAGCCTACTTGCTGGCAGGGCAGTATAAGCATGAGAAACAGCCTTCATGCTGTGTAAGCACTGTTCAGCAGTAACTGAAACATGTCTATATTATTAACACTATTTTAATCAAAAATCCCAAACACGGCACCTTATGAGCTACTACGAAGAAAATTAACAGTATTCCAGCCAAAACCAGTACAACCAGAAAGATAGAATAGTAGTGACAGAGCTTGATTATATATATTGCACTTGGACTAATTAAACAGAATTTTTATTCAATGATCTTTGCCTACTTCGTTCCGCTTCATCCATCACCTTATTCCTCATGCTGTGTTTTATTTTCATTTTACAATTACTGTTTAAATACCATCAACCATCATGTCCTGGCCCCCTTCCACTCATATATCTGTAATCTTCTTGTTCCTTTACATTTTTTTTCTGTACAAAATGCTACTGAGAAAACTTCAGGGGCAGACCCACCAGAACATGGTGCATAATGTATGCCAGGACAAGGCAGCCTCTCTTTCTCCTTTTTCCCCCAAAATATTTTGTTTCAAATTGAAATATCCTGTGGATCTCGTCATGCCATCAGAGGATGTACCCATCTTAGCCTTGCATACGACTAATGGGAAGAAGTTTTAGCTGTTTCTTAAAAGAAGAAGTAAACAGAGCCCCTACCTCTTCTTCTTACATCTCAGTTTGAAGGTAATTCCCCTACTAATAATATGAGAAAATCTTGGAAATTCCTGAAAAAAATTCTTGCAAAAGAGCAGGATGGCAGTAGTGAGTGGGTCTTAAAGAACTCACATCATGACATCTCTAGTGTTCCACATTTATTTAATTTAGGGTTTATTTGATTGATATGTGTATATATATATATATATTTATTACCTTTGGATTGTACCAATGAATATGCAGTCCAAGAGCCAGAGACCTTATTTGTATCATTTAAATAAATTAGCTGGTTGGGGTTTCGGGACCTTCAGTTCCATGTAAAAGGAATGAATGAGTCTTTCATCTCCTCTGACCTACTATCTCACTGATCATTGCCATACATATAGCATAACTTTCATAACTTTTGTACACACTCAAAAACACTTCCTGTGAAACTCTGAAAATTAAAGTAGTTATGGAAAATCTTCAGACAGAAGAGAAACTATTATTACTGTTAACACTGTCATTATTATTACTATTGTTACTATTATAAACATCACCATCATAATTTTCATCAATGTCATATCTCAGTTTTCACACTGGTAGTTTGATCATGATACTGAAGGAGTGAGTGAAACAAGACTGGAATATTCATATCTAGAATTGATATTTTCTGAGGAAAAATTCTTTAAGGCACAAGATCTGTTTATTGAACTGTCTCCCAGTTCAGGTCAAAGAAAGTAGCATGAAAATATTTTATTTTGTTGTTATACATAGCTGCATCTGGCTGAGATTGAGTTAATTTTCCCCATAGCAGTCCTCATAGTGCTATGCTTTGTATTTGTAGCTAGAAAAGGTGTTGATAACACACCAGTCTTTTGGCTACTGCTGAGCAGTGCTTGAAGAGCATCAGGGCTGTGCCTCCTATATTCCCCCACACACACGCCAGTGGGCTGGAAGGGGGCAAGATCTTGGGAGGGGACGTAGCCAAGACACCTGACCCAAACCAACCAAAGGGATATTCCATACCATGTGACGTCAGCTTACATATAAAANNTGATAACACACCAGTCTTTTGGCTACTGCTGAGCAGTGCCTGCACAACATCAAGGCTGTCTCTAAGATTCCCCTTGCCTCACCCAGTAGCCTAGGGGTGGGCAAGACCTTGGGAGGGGATGTAGCTAGGACAGCTGACTCAAACTGACCAAAGGGATATTCCTTACCATATGGTGTCTGCTCAGCAATAATAGCTAAGAGAAGGGGGGGGGGGGGGGGGGGGGGGGCAAAATTAATAATTATAATTTTTTTATTACATAGAAAATTGTTTTTTTTAT
>BOSO01027879.1:0-10571 GCA_018403395.1 Gorsachius goisagi
TGCCAAATTGTTCAACCCAATAGTGGATCGTGACAGTTTCTCCAAGGAAGTTTTAACTACCATGTTTCCATACTTAGTCTGAAATTTTGTTGCCTGTAAGGAAGATGATCTTGTATTTGTATTCCAGCATTTAGAAGCAAATCCAAAAACCATATGGAATTGACAAGAGAATTGCAGAAAAAGAAAAAAATCCATTAAGCTAAAGGGAGAGAAAACTCTGAATTCATATGGCATGAATAGCAACATTTCTTTATAGGTTTGGTGAAAAAAAGGGTCTTTGAATTCTCTGTGCCTATGAATAGTCAATGAACATACATGTGTTACATTACATACTCAAAGTAAGTAGTCATAATAGAAATTTCTTTCCAGCCATACAGTAGAAAAGTAAACACCAGAATAAATAATTTTATTTCATGATAAATATTTTGTGATTTTAACATGTTTAATTTTATACCCATACAAAAAATTGTATCTATTCATATACTGTAGAAGAGAGTTATGCTTACACATAAAATTTTCCCATTTAATGAATTCAAGATAGGAACCTGAGGGATAGAGTTGAATGGGAAAAAGTCTCTGCTTGGGGCAGCAGGAGAATCTCTTCCTTGTCTACCTTGTCTTCCCAGGTGTCCTTGCACAACAGATATAAGGCTCTGGATTTGGAAGGATGGATATCCATCTATGCTAGAGGAGTCTCCAAGGTCAGACCACCTGTATCATGATCACCTCCAGTAAAGATGGTGAAAGGACTAGAGTGTATGACTTGTGAGGAGCACCTGAAGATATGAGGTTTGTTCAGCTTAAAGAAGAGGAGTCTGGGGATGACCTCGTTACTGTCTACAACTTCCTCATGCAGGGGAGCAGAGAGAGAGATGCTGATATCTTCTCTCTGGTGTCCAGTGATAGGACATGAGGAAATGGCTTAAAGCTGTGTCAGGGGAAGTTCATATTGTGTATTACAAAAAAATGCTCTTCACTGAAAGGATAGTCAAACACTGGAACAAACTCCCCAGGGAAGCGGTCATGGCCCCAACCCTGCTGATGTATGCCCTTAGATATATGGTTTAACTTTTAGGCTGCCCTGTGTGGAGTCAGGAGTTGGGCTTTATGATCCTCCTGGATCCCTTCCAGTTCAGGATATTCTATGATTCTATGATTCTAAAACTCTGAGAAATGGATGATATGGCCAGGCTCACTGAGCTCATATCTCATCTTGTCAACTTTGTGAGATGGGTAAGAGAACCACAATAGGTAATAAGCATATTTCTTTTGCTTCCTTGATTGAAGTCATGGCTAGAGAAGAAAAATGGGTCAAAGTTCAAAATATGTTAGCTGATATATTGTACTTTATCTCTGTAAAGGAAAAAAGGTTTAATATGACCACACAGGTCCACAACACTCAGTTGACAGGTTGTAACAATCTCATTTTAATGTCAGTGGGAACAAGCACCATTTACATCCCCAAATCTTTGTTTTTTAAATATAAGTTATAGTTTGGAAAAAAAATTAACAACAGCAAAAAAAAAAAGAGGACAGCCAAGCATGTCTTTAAAAATAAAGATATTACCATGAACAATATCCAGAATCAATTTCCATTATATTTAGTACATCAGTAGGGGTAAACAATGTTCACTACCATGTATAGAATATTCCATATATTATACTTAATAGACATTTTAGACTCTGCTTTTATTTAACCTTTTAAGTAACAGTCCACCATCACTTCTGGTTCTACAAGGCAAATAATAGACTACAATGGAAGTGATGTTGCTTTTCCTCTTCCATTAACCCAGACAATTAATCTCATCGTGCCCATTACAGAGGGAACTGTCTCACACTGCTAATTAGCTCATATCTAAATTCTTTCTTTCCCACAGCTTTCTGAACAAAATAAATACTCATCTTGCATTTTCTTGTTTTCATTTAGTGCTTCTTACAATAAAAAATATTTGAAAGGTGCATTAATCTTCATGCTTCATTGGGTAAGCTGAACCAGACCTAAGGTCAAAAAGATGTTTCCAGAAATGGTCTGACATTAACTTCAGTTCAGTTACTGTCATTTATTTATTTGTCTTTCTCTGAAGCATGTGATACAACACTGCAGGGAATTAAGGTAACTGTTCTCAGGTGTCTGAGTGATATTGTTCTTTTGAAATTATAGAGTAGGCTTCTGAATACAGATATTTGATTAGTTTGCTATACATGTTGAGGGCAATGATTCTTTATATTGTATTCTTTTAATAAGGCAAGTGTCAATTTTATTATCTTCTTTCATTGCTTCCTAAGTTGGTCTAAGCTAACATTTGCTTTAATGAAGAAAATCACATTAAAGCAGATGAAGGTCTGGTCTGATGAGTCTAGCTAAGACCAAAATGCAAAAAGTCTTTCCGTACATAAGTACTTAGGTGAGATAACTAGAATCTACTTATAATCTCCTATCGTTCCCTTTTTAATCAAAGGAGAAAAACATAATTTTAAAGGGTTACTTAGGGCTAGAAGGCTTTAGATTTAGGCACTTAATACTTTGTAAGGGACTAAAGTCTTGAGGTAGGGATGTAGTTGCTATCTTCAGATCTCTATGGGAGAGCTGTAGAAACTACAAAGACTTTTTTTGGAGAAGGGCACACCAATGTTCAGAGGCAAGTAGTACAATTTGTGGCAAACAGGAATCAATGATCACGTAGACTGGTGGAGAACCTCGTTGGCTGGAGAAAAGGCAAGTGTTACATTCATCTTCAAAAAGTTAAAAAAAAATGGTCCAGAGAACTACAGGCCAGTCAGACTCACTTTTGGGAAAAACCATCAAGCAAGTCCTCTTGGAACATATTTCTGAACACATGAAAAAGGCTTAGTAGACTCCATCCTTGGAGGTATTAAAATATTTTTAGAAAACAACCTTATCAGCCTGGTTTGACCTCATACTTGAGCCTGTTTTCAACAGGAGGTTGGCCTAAACTATCTGCTGAATTACCCTAGGATCCTATGGTCCTATCTTATGAATTGGGTATAAAGAAAAAGAAATAATACAATGACCGTGGTTCAGTACTGGAATGATTTCCAGAGAGGCTTTCAAATCTCTATCACTGTGTATATATAGAAGTCTACTGGAAAAAGATGGAAGCAACATGATCTAATTTTGAAGGTAACTGCATTTTGATCAAAGAGTTAGCTGAGTTGGATTTCTAGATGTTCTTCCCAACCTGATTTTTTCTACCCATGATTTAAAAATAGATACACAGCTAAACCATATAAAAAAAAATCACGTTAATAAGAAAAACACCCAAGTCTAAAACTAATATTCCAAAATCATTGATCATGATATTCCAGATCAGCAACAACCTAATCCAGAAAATTTTGGAAATTTGAATATGTTTTTCAGCACCAAAATTTCTCAGGTGCTTAGAGTTGCTATGGATCTATAAGTTGTGAAAGGGTAGAACAACTCAACAGTAGTTCATGATTCAGTCCAATCAGACTTAGTAAAATTGTTTTTACCTCAGCCATATCATATAAGCAACTTAAACTGACATGCATTTTTAAGAATCAACCATGGGAAGAGGTTATAAACAAAGCTCAGAGGCAAAGCTCACTTTGTTGTAGACCAGACAATGGACTTTTGTTATTTATCTTCCTTTTACTTCTGTCATTAAGTAGGGAGTAAGTGATGCAACTTCCTTCTCAGGATTCAGCCCATCTTCTAGAGAATCGTCCTTATGAAAGTTTATTGGCTATTCCAAAAATAACTAATACCTTCTGAATACTTGTTGAAGCTGTACTTCTTTATATAAAATAATTGGAAATTCTCAGGCTAAAGAAAACAAGCAGAAGGGTAAGAGAGCTCAGTAGTTAATGATTACAGTGATGCTTAAGAGTGAGGAGACACTGTCTCTGAGTTTTGACAAAAACTGTTGTAGGAAAAAGACATTTGAATCTTTTCCAAGTAAGGAAAAGGGAATGGTTGCAAAGGCAACTTGTTGCTCTGACCACTAGATTCTTGTATGCACTGGCAATACCACTGCTGGCTTTTTAAGTGACCTTTCGCCATTTTCTAATGAAATTGAGGATGTATCAATATTCAGGAAACGATTCTGGGCAATTACTTTTACACAAAGGAAGAGAGAAGATAAGATAACCTCTGGAGGGGAGTGGAACAGTAACATCTCCAGGCTTATAATTTCTCATATGTCAAGCTTAGAGAGATCCCTGCTTGTCATAATTATCTAAGGTTGTTTACTGATCAATGAACCATTTTTGGTTTTTTGGTTGCTTCTTGGTTTTGAGTTTTACTTTTTTCCTGTGTCCCACTCCCATCCCCATGTGGATGGTTTCCAATGATGTGGATTACATCCTTGCACTTAAAAATTGCAACATACGAAGTTTAATAATAGTAATAAAAATAGCAATAATAGTAATACTAATAGTAATAGTAATAAGTAGTAGTGGTAGAAGTATTAGTAGTGGTAGAACTTACAACACTATGGTATAATTTGTAAAATATCACACTGCACTGAGAACTACATAGAGAGTCACTGAACAGTAGTAATAATATGCACTGAAAGATTTTAACCTGAAATAAGTTTTCCCAGAACTCTCATTGCTAGCCTTCATGATTCCCAAGTCTCACCAAATTCATTATCAAAGCTCTCTGAAAACCAAATAAACTCTGAATAGAATATTCTGAATATACAATAAATACAAAGCTTGCCAATAAATCTCCATAATAATTGTAATTACATCAATTTCTTTAACAGGTCTGTCAGAATCAGTAGATGGTACAAATAAATATCCTAGAACATAAAACTTCATACAATGTATCAACAACCATTATTTTTATGCAGTTGAAAGTGAACATCTACTGCACACCAGGAGAAAATCAGGAAGACTGTCAATAGAATGGCCTTAAGGAGTGATGTCAAACATATTCAGAAAATTTAAAAAGTTAAATTCATAGTTCCAGAAGATATTGAAAATAAAGGATTAAATAAAAATATTATAGAATCATATGGAACACAATAATTTTCTTCACAAACAATTGTAAGCTTGTTCCTCTGTGTTACACAGGTGATAATTACTTGGCTGTGCCATACAAGAGCTATTGATCTCCTTACCTCCCCTTCTGCAAACAACATTCCCTCCCTGTTCTACCAGACGTTTCTCTCAAATTGTCTATTAATGTAATATAGTTAAATGAAACTAAAACCAATCATTCTTATCTTGAAGTTTACTATTTATGTTTCAGATCTGAAGAAGGACTTGGATACTGAAAGCATATCCATTTTTTTCTGTTATCCGTTATTTATTTAAAAAAAAAGACAATAACTTTCCCTACTGATCTTGTCTGATTTGTATCTTTGGGTTCGCAGGCAGCACTACCACTCTCCATGGAAGGAACTGCATCCCTAGTGCAGGACTTCAGATTCTTACCCAAGGCCAGGAAATGAAGGGTTGGAATCTGCAAAGCTCCACACAGCAGGACTGAAGTGATCTGGTCCTAAGCAGATTTTTCCATTTTTTTGGGGGTGCAAATCTCTTTATCATTATTGTGTATAGATAAGATTATAAACTGGATACTCTGCATTAACTATCTGGGATTTTGAATGGATACTGTGAAGAGCTAGTGCTAGATTGTGGTTCTAGATTTTATCTGCTACATTCTAGAGGAGAGGAGGATTTTCCCCTCTGGCACTAAGTTTTATATTCTTGTTAGATATAGATTGGCTAGATCTGTCCTTTAAATAGCTGGATGGGACTCATTACTACTACCTTTCTCTTTATGCACTTTGTTTTCCTTGAGACAATGAAAGATAGTAACCCTTCCATAATGACAGTCAGACTGGATATGGATGACTGTACTACTATGGTAACTCCTAAAGCAGTTCCTAGATGAAGAAATTGGGAGAGTATATGTTGCTGCATTTAAACACAAAAGAATGTGAAAGAAACTGTAGGAGAGAGTCTCAGACAGGAAGATGTTAATAAGAATACCCTACTATTCTGCCATATCCCAAGTACTAAGAATGAATATCTAAAGCAATTTAAATAGCCGCAGTTTATATGTTATAGAAAGATATTTTAAAACTGGAAAGGATATATTCTGTATAAATTAAGCTTTTTTTCTGCTATTGCTTCTTGCCCCCTTAAAAGCACTCTCAGTCATTTCGTACAACCACACATTTTTCTTGTTTTGACTTTCCAAATTTGTTAAATACAGCAAATAGCTATGTTCTGAACAAGAATACACTTTTATACTTTGTTTTAATTGTGTAATAATAGGGTTCAAAATCTTTAATGCTATCATATCTGGTGATTAAAATAATTATTCTCTTCTAACATTGACTTCTAGAAGAGCAACTTTCACATAAAGTAATAAAAAACAAATTAAATTGGAATTTTTTTCTCAAGAAACCTGAATAGCGATGATCTTTATTTCAGTGTGAGCACAAGGAAGCTTTCTCTTTGAGTCCTCCAGATTTTTAAACTTATTTTGTGAATATGCTTATTATTTTTTATCCCTATGTTTGAGTCTAGAAAACAAACTTAATTTAGGGAAAAAGTGCTTTCAAATCTACTGTACTAAAGCCAAGTAAGTGAGAATTAATCTACCATTCTAGGACTTAGGGGGAAAAAAAAAGTAAAAAGCTAAGATGAAGAGAATCTACTTGAACTGTATGTAATTAAAAGATCTCATAGCTTAATGTCAGATAGTAACATGCTGTTCCATTGCATCCAGCATTTACTGGAATAGGACTAGGCTTTAGATGGCAGATGTGTTTTACTGAAACATTCATGCTCAAGAACCAAACCCTGAGTAAAAAAATTCATAATAAGTGATGACTAGAAAAGGAAAGGTAAAGCACTGTGTTCAATTATTATTTCATCCCATACAACTGGACTTTCTGGTTAGAAACTGATATATCTGTGTGCTGCTGATGTCATCTGTGTGTACTGCGACATTCTCTGATACAGGCAATTACAGAAATGGGTCATCCACAGCTTTTATGGGCAATGCTACAGATAAGTAACAAGTTAAGAAGTAGCCTCTCTCCTAGTTAAAACTTTTTAATAACTAATATGTATTTTTCATCAGCTGAGAGCTTTTGCATTTAAAGCCTAACTAGTGTTGCTTCTTGCACGTACTTCTGCGAATTGACCAATTGTTTTTTATCCTAGTTACTAATAAGTGAGATTTAGTGATCTTTAATTTTACTGTCTGCAAAGCAGAATAAAGCACTGGTTATATTTTTAGCATTGTAGCTTTTGTTACTGCCTTCTCTCTTACTTGTAACTTGGCAATAATGCATTTAAAATAGGGTTTAGAGACCTTTTTTCAATAGGAAGTTTGTAGCATAGCACACTGAGATGGTGTTATGTTTCATTTATTTATTTATTTGTAATTTTTCTCATGTCTGTAGGGTATTTAAAATTGAAGCTGTTTTGGCTGGATATGTAAGCTGGATATCCATCCAT
Organism: Gorsachius goisagi; assembly: GCA_018403395.1. NCBI lineage: Eukaryota > Metazoa > Chordata > Aves > Pelecaniformes > Ardeidae > Gorsachius > Gorsachius goisagi. The sequence goes on from BOSO01027879.1 coordinate 7,468, forward strand.
ATGATATGCCTCTGTTCGCTGACTGGATGTGCAAATAGTCATGGTTACAAAGGTGAAATTAACATTCAGAAAACAATCTACCACTTTCACCAAGCATAAAGTACTTCACCAGTTGTAAATCTTTGATTTGCACTAAGACAGAAGAAAATAAGTTAAAAGGAAAAAATGTTTTGAATATTTCAGACTTTTTTTCTAACATTATATTTTTATTTTGATTAATGTTTATGATGATTAATTCTATTGATTCTGTTGCTTACTCTGTCAGTAAGATTTTTTTGCTGGTCTTCAAAAGGCTCTGCAGGCTTTTCTAAGGTTGATGTCCAAATTCTTCCTACTTGGTAGTACCTAGCTGACCAAAGAACCTATGTCAGGAGCTCTTCTCTCCCTCTATAGTCAATTAGTCTTCTCCAGACAGCAAATTAATCCATTTAAATACAAAACACATCCCATTTTCACTAAGTTTTTTTGTTTGTTCCTGGCCATTGAAAATTATAGCCAAGTATGAAAATTTGTCAAGTGAGGAAAAGCTTTATTAAGCCAAAAAAGGTCAAGTACAGAAGACTGTATTTTGGCAGCTAAAAATAAATAAATAAATTTGTCACCTGGGATTGAAGGAATGGAGTTTTGTGATGAGACATTGACTAGATTCGGATCAGATAAAAATATAATTCTGACAATTTATTATATTTCATTAAATTTATTGTGAAATCCAGAAATCCAGAACTATAATCATAATATGCAACTAGACTGTTCATACGGATGGGCTGATATTTTGATATAATCCATTTAGGAACAGAATATGTGTTATTTTTATTTCAAAAAGGTACTATTATCTGGTCTTAGGTACCAAATTATTTAACAGCTTATTAGTAAGTGTTTTCTTTGAGAACTGTTAAAGACCATAAAAGAGCCTATTTATTAGTTATATGCAGATGGTAAGTGTAAAATTTTCATTATCTGTAACAATTCCACACCAGGAATAACTAGATAGGGGGTTTTTTTGGGAAGTTGGGGTTTTGGGATTTTTTTTGTCCTTTTTGTCCAGGATATAAAAGTTTAACTTCCTTATCCAAAAGTTGAAGTTTGATTCAAGTAAAAAAAAAAAAAAAAAATCCCTCTTATTAAGCAACAGTAATAACACTGATTTAATCTATAAGGTCCAGTTTTATTATCCTAGGTGAAAGATTATATCAAATTCTTCTAGTGTTTGGCTGTTTCCCTCTATTATTATAATAGATCAGATATCCTCCTTATATTTTCAGATGTTTGCTGCTATTTTTATTGCAAGGATAACAATTTACTTTCATTATAAATGTATTCTCATGTCCTTTCCACTGGTAAATTTCCCCAGCTTTGAAGAAAGATGAATTGTCTCATCATGTAATTTAATATACCCAAGATGCATTCAAAACCACGTAAATGTAAATAAACAGGATTATTTTTTGCTTAAAACACTCAACCTGCTATACACTATTATTTTAAACTAGTTATTTCAAAAAAGAGGACACCTCAAGATTATATTAAGAGCAAAAAGACAAAAAAAAAACCCCAAACCACCAGGCTTAATACCCTTCTCTCTTCTACAACATTATAAGCCTAGAGTATCATAATGATATCACGGGTAGTGATCCAACTTTACCTTGTTGTTACCGTGGCCCACATTAAACTTAATATTTTCTCTCCCAGAGCAAGAAAACAAAGAGCTATATTAAAGGATAATAATACACAGTAGCTGATGTTTAACTTTAAAATCTAGGGAATCACTACAGCTTTCTAATTCATCTGTTTGTCTTAAAGCTCTGTTATAGTCAATTATAAAGAACAATTTCTTAAACCAGCTAGGCTTTTAAAGTTTTGTTGGGGTTCCTTCTTTTTTTTTTTGTTTTGGTTTTTTTTATTTTTAATTTTATTTAAGCATGTCTTTGTACAAAGCACTCTAAATGACATATAAGGATTATATAGTAACCCATCTGTTAGGATCCAATTTTTTTGGATGAGAGGAAGGCCCCCTTGCTTTCTAGTTGACCTCAGATGAGTCTGGGAGGTGAGGGGCAGCCAGACCAACCTGTCTTTTCAGGTTCAATCCCTTCCAGCAAGATTAAGACACAAACAAGTCCAGATATCGTAAGTCCACCCATCTATTAACCCTTCAGGGGAAAGAGAGAAAGCAGGAATAGGAAAGGAAGGAAGGAAAGATGGGGAATCAAGTGAGCAGTCCAGATAGAAGAGCGCAGACAGTCACCACCATGGATCCACAACATCCTGGGGGTCCGTGCTTCTGGGGTCTCCGGTGGTCTTCAGTGATTGCACACAGCATCTTCGGTAGTCTCCCACGAGGTTGGTGATCTTCCCCTGGAGTCTCCAACAGTATCCCACAATGTCTCCCCGCATTCTGAGACGGTGGCCTTTTTTATAGAGCACAGTCCAGCACATGTGCATACATTTCACATGCTTTACTTTTGGCGGGCTCTGTTTGTGCAATTTCTTGTTGCTGGGCAGGATTCTGCTCACATGCTTGAAGTGGCAGCAAACTGCAAGCCTTGGTGGGCAGATGGCCCTGCCTGGGTGTCATGGTCCACTGCTTCAGCAAGCCTACAAGCCACCTTGCCTGTAGCAATGCTGATCTTCACAGATAGCCACACAAAGGAGCAAGCTTTGAGACAGTTAGGTGGCTATTCAGTCTCCAGTTAGCTGGCTATTTAGTCTCCCATACCATCAAAGCACATGAGAACTATAATACATAGATATCCAATGAATGAATGTTAAACAGATATCAATGTGTGGAATAATTTTATTCTCTTCTTTAATAAAAATGCCTCAAATAATAGTTAACAGAGCAACTTAATGTTGCCCCACCTAATTTTCTTATTTTCATCTCATATTTTTGCCTGAACTCCTGTATCCTACATACAGTCCTTCTTTGAGGTGTTCTTAGCGCAAAAGTGATTTACTAAACGATTTGAAGATTTAGTGCCAACCATTGCAATGAAATTTTGAATACTTTGAGAAAAATGTGTTGCCCTTGTGTAAACATTAGATGCCTCAGAGTGCATAAGTAGCACGCTAGGTAATTGTGTATATATGATTCAATACCTCATGTATGG
>BOSO01027880.1:0-12907 GCA_018403395.1 Gorsachius goisagi
TTTAGGGTCCTCACTATGCTCTTTGTTCTTTCCATTTCCCTCAGGAGCGTGAGCTCTACCAGCGCGTGATCACTGCAGCCCAGGCTGCCTCCGATCTTGACATCTCCGACGAGCTCACTTGCATTGGTGACCACCAGGTCCAGTATCGCAACCCCTCGGGTAGGGGCGTCTATTACCTGGCTTTGAATTGTGCCCAGGAAATACATTGTCTGAGATTGAACTAAATTTAGCACCACTTCTTGCCTCCAAATGCTTTAAAGTGACCATTTATTTCTGCATTTATATTAATTTAGGGTTGTTGTGTTCAAAGTTTGCTTGGCAATGCCATTGCGTGGTTCTTGCTTTTTCCGTGCGTCATCAGACAATGTCTGAGTTGCCTGCCACCTTTCAGGTGATGAGATGTAGCTGGCTTGCAGTTTCTCTGACTAGCGTGGAGCTGATGTTCATTTTGTCGGTTGTCAAGCTATAACTCTTTACTTCCAGCAGTTAAGTAGGATAGGATTCATTTTACCTCATATGTCTACATCTGAAACTGTGTAACTGGGTTCCTGTTGTAGTCAGCGGAAACTTAGCCAGTATAATTAATAGAGTCTGGAGAGCAAGTCTCATCCTAAGGTAGATGCTAACCAGGTCAGGTAAATCAATTTTTGATTGCTTTGACTGGCTAAAATGGGATTATAGTATGTAGCTTAGGTTCCAATAGGTATATTGCACACATATCAAGTTAGATGAATTCCAGCTCTTGTGTCTTTTTTACTAGTTTAAGTACACAACAGTGAAAGAAGTGGACTGTTAGAGAAGGTTGTTGGTTTTTATTCTTCATTTACCGTAGCTGCAGGTAAAGAGTTTGGGGTTTTTTTCCTCCTCTGGAAATTTTCTTGCAGATGGGAAGGACAGTTGTTCAGTTCTGGGAAAACACTGGGGGACGTATAGAGTGAAAAGTAGTAAGCAAACTGATGTACAGTCAAAGAGTATAGTTCAAATAGACATGTGGATAGTTAAAAAATTATGTAATAATGCAAAATTTTTTGTTGTTGTTTTAGAGTGAAATTATAATGTTAAGTGTATTCAGCTTTTGACAAATGAAGTAAAAAAAAACAGTTGTGTTCTAAACACTTGTTTTTAACTAACTGCCAGACTAGACAATCTGCTGACACTGATCTTAGGTTTGACTGTAGTTCCCATTCAGATGCAGGTTATATCATCATCAACATCAGAGGCCAAATATCCCCCAGAATTAAGTGAGGGCGGTATTGGAATTTCCAGAACAAAACTTACGATTTGGATGATGGGTGAGCTAGTGTGCTGCATAAATGTCTCATTACATCTACATTTATACTAGCTCAGGATCTGAGCTGCAATCCACGTTCATGGTTGAACAATCAAATTATTTGGACATTTATCCAGAAAGTGCTAGGTGTTAGTGTGATGAATGGCATATTGTAGCCTCATGCTCTTGGCTTGTCTTAAGAAAACCATGCAGCAACCTTTAACTTTCTTATTAAGTACTTGTCAGTGTGGCCTAAACTATTGAAATAAGAGGAAATGTGTTGTGGGATTTTACTGTGCTATTGCATTAAGTATTTCGGGGACCCACTGTGCCTTGTGATCAGTACCAGACCAAAGAGCTTACAAACTAGATATTGGATAAAGGCATCAGATGGTGAAAAAGTGAAGTTGGAAGTTTTTTTTTTTCTTTGATATAACAAGCCTCAGCAGTCTCTAAGTGAACATTGCCTGCAATTTCTTTTTGTTTCTTTCTTTTTTTCTTTTTTTTTTTTTAGGGTGATTATTTTTCTGGCATCCATTAGGCAAGAGGTTTAAGTTTCAGAATCTGAAGGAGTGCAAGTGTCACCTCCACAGAGGTAACAGACCCAGTAGGCAACGTAAGCCGGTGTTGCTGGCTCCTGACATCCACCTCCTGTGACACGTGTGAGGATGCCTGGCAAATTACAGGGTAGGATACGTGCAGAAGCTGTCTGGTTAAGCACAAGTAATGTTTGCAATGGGAAGGGGGGAGAGATGTGGACAAATAAAAGAGATCAAAGAAGACCTCAGTAGGTGTGTTTTGAACTGAATAGGGAAACCCGGCCAGTTGCCATAGAACAGGAGTTGGCAGCCCATTTAACTGACTTGGAGAGTGCCCCTTCTCTAAACACGATTTCCATAATCTCTTACGCTCAGTAGTAACTGAATGCATTTCCCTCTTTCTCCTTTTTGCTTTTGTCTTTTGTGTGGAGACAGGCTGTCACTTTTCTGTTACTTTAGCTGTGATTCTCCCTGGTTCTTATCCTGTGGGGCATACAGTGGTAAATCTGCTACCATACATTGAAGGATCCCTTGGAAAGGAATAGCATTTAAGCTTGTCTTAATGGCTAAAGTAAAAGATTTCGATGCTCCTTCAGCTCCCTTTAGAATCATAGAATTGTTTAGGTTGGAAAAGACCTGTAAGATCATCAAGTCCAACTGTAATCTTAAATGCCAAGTCCACCACTAAACCATGCCCCTAAGCATCACATCCACATGTCTTTTAAATATCCGCAGGAATGGGGACTCAACCACCCCCCTGGGCAGCCTGTTCCAATGCTTGACAACCCTTTCAGTGAAGAAATTTTTCCTGCCAACTTTACTATCAGTCAGAAGTGTACAGGCTCACAAGTCACCTCTCAGGCATGTGGTTCTGTGGAAGGGGGTTGTCTGGCACCCAGGGCTACAGGTGCTGGTCCTTCTAATTCAACTGAAATCACAGTTTTCAGCAGGGTGGTTTGCAGGCTGCCTGTGGGCTTCCATGACCACATGCTTTTCACCCCACAGTCAGTGGGATGGAGAATGCATCCCCAGCACAAAGCACAAATCCATAATGGACTGGTAATGTTTGGCCCTGTGGTATCTAACACTATTCCTGGACCTAATGATAATGATTGAGCTTCAGCTGGGTCAAGGTGGAGCTGGTTGGCTCCAGCTGTCCAGATCCAGACTAGGCAGTCCATGGATGTTCCCCCTGGGTTAGCTCGGTATTGCTCTTGCAGATCTCTTCACTCTAGGGCAGTAAATCCTGCAGCAGTTGTGGAGGGAGGTGAGTTTTATGCCCCCACAGGCATGCTCTGTTGTTCAGTCTTGATTACTGGTGCAAGGGTAGGGGATCATCCTTGTTATCACCTTGCCCTGGGAGGAAGGGATGCTGGTCTTATTTCCAGATATCCTCATCCCATGGCACAGTAAACTTATATCAAAGAAAAAAAAAAACTTTAACTGGGTCTACTATATTGTTCCAGCAACCTTCTCCTGCACACTTTTTAGCTTCTGTAGTTATCTGGGGCTGAAGTTTTGGCTCAAGCAGTCTATTTTGCATTTCTAATTGCTTACACTTTGCTTCCCAAGTATTCTTTTCATTTACCTTTTCCTCATTTTCCTTTTTCAACCGCACATTTTCCCCTTTCAACTCATTAATCATATCCGTTGCTGCTCTAAGACAACTGCCTAGTAGCCAGCACATAGCATCTTTCCCTTTTCCCTTCTTAAACTTATAAGAAGTCTGCCATCTGGCAAACTGCTGTCAAATATTATCAGCATTTGTGCAGTGGCTGTCAACCCAGGACAAATCCTGCTTGGAATTTTGCCACCCCTTCCTCAAATTTTTCTCCCAGTTGTTGCTACTCAGTGTCAGTTTTTTCATTCTTCACCATGGCACAGACAAACAGACAATACCTTTATACTCACACCAGACCTATTGCCTCAACAGGCAGGGCAACCAGCTTGTGCTTGCTAATAGAACATGTCCAAGAGAGATGCCACTTCTGACACCAGTAAAATGTCATGGTCCATTTGGATCTCTCAAATTTACAGGACAATGTACTCTGTGATTTAAAGTTTTAAAGTTTATTTCATGAGCTCATTAAGAAATACAACAAACACAAACAATAAACAGGGGCTCAATCCCCTTTTGCCCAGACTAGTCTGTCATGTGAATTCATTTATTCACCATTCAAGCCCTAAGGTTTCATAACTTAGAACTCATAACTCTTGATTTGTGCGCTTATGAGCAAAAAAAAAAAAAAAAAAAAAAAAAAGGCTTAAGTTACCCAGGCAGGGGTGAGTGTGCTCATCCTTCCTCCTCCATCGCGGTGTGGGCGTCCCCCGTATCGCCCGGGAAGCGGGAAAGCCTTTAGCTCTTTCTGGCCGCTTGTCTTGCCTACTCTCGCTTTGACCTAATGGTGCTGCTCCCAGCGTGTATCAGGCTTTAGCAGGAGCCGGGCTACCCAAAATCTGAGGAGTGGAATGAACAGTCATGCTGAGCACTCCAGAATTATTTCAAAGGGTTTTTATAGAGGTTCAAGGGTACATTTCTAGCTCAGAAGTTTGGATCAAGTTGTAAGTTGTGGGGTTTAAAGTAAATTTTTAATGGCGAGGGGTATGATAAATTACCCAGTTGTTTGGGCATCCAGATGTATTCCAGAGACAGTCCAATTTATTGCTGAAATATGAGATTAAATCGTTATCAGCTTTCTCAACTCCACCGAGATGTAATAAAACATTATTCATCACCCAGAACAGAACACTTGAAATGAAATAATTCTATTTAATATAGTTTTTAATAATAGAAGTGGAAGCTGAATAATTTTTTTTGCAGGGGCTTGTTCTTAAGCATGGGGGGAGTGAGGAAATATGATATTCAATATAACTTATTCAAGTTATTATTTTGAAGCTGTAAATCAAAAGACAAAGGATTAGGGTGATTAATTTTTTTCTGGAATAGAACTAAGTATGACAGCTATTGAATGCATTATTGTTAAATACGTGGTGACTTTTCTTAAGATGATGTGCAACTGGTGTGATCTGCAGAGGAAAATGCAAACGTATGACAGTGTCTCCAGCACTCTTCTCTGGCAGCCGAATCGCATCTGCAGGGTTGTGTTTCCTCACCCCTTTAACAGTTCTCCTTGTACGGTCTCCGCAGGCAAATAAGCAACGGATACTGGGTGTCAATGAATTTCAGCTGCATTCTGTTAATGTATAGGAAGTTAATGAAGCCTGGGAAGCTGTCTGAAGCTGCAGGTTTTGATGTACGTGGTTTTTCTTAGAACGTTCTACTTGCTGTATAAACCTCTGCATAGAGGGCCAGACCTTTGCTTAAGGGTATATTTGGAGATTCAACGTACCAAAGTTTCCTGCTTGGCTCTGGCACAGACTAAATATGTGAAGCTGGTCTTTTTATTCCTGCATGTTAAGTATTCGTCTTTGAAGGGGAGGAAATGAGTCTTCCTTTCTTCAACTCCTGTGTATCTCCTACTGTAAGCCTGGGTCAGAGGCTCTTACTGCGTATTGTAATGTGGGATATAGCAGGCCCTAGATTTTGACGGGAAACTACATATTCTGTAGAAAATAATTTGTATGTAGACAGGCTCCAATGTGATTTGGACATCTCAGTTCCTATGAAGGCATCCATTGATAGCTCTCTACTTCTTTTTCTCCCAAAAATGGATTGAGTATCCATGACAACTTTAAACAGTTAACCTCAACTCTGAAAACTAAAGCTCAGATAGAGAAATTTTGAAATTCCATCATTGCTGAATCCCTCAAAATAAGGGTTTGGGATTATGAATCCTAATCCCTTTATCATCCCCAATTTGGTTATTATTTTGTGTCATCCCAATAATGAGCTAATTACAAAGCATTTATATACGTATATAAAGTTTAAAAAAAAACAGAGCAATTGTATTTCAGCACTATTAGGCAAAAGAAAAAGAAAGTTAAAAAAAAAAAAAAGTTGTAACTCATTTGTGTTCATTTTCTGGAGAAGAAATAGCTTTGCCTGGAAGTGGTGAAAGGTCCCTAGGCATGGATGGCTAAATACTAGGCATGAGGTGGGAAAGGAATGCCTTAGGAAGAGACTGCAAGTCAATGTCCTGGTTGAGCTGTGTCTATATGAATCCCAGGGGGAACTCTGGACAGAAGGAAAAAGCAAATTTTGAATCTGGAATGGAAATTTGAGCATTTATGTATTACAGCTGCATGTTTCTGGATCTTGATCTGGATCTATCTTTACTTTGACCTTAACCTGGATTTATGTTAAGGGAGATTTCATTGTAGCAGCTAAACTTGGGTCATTTTGTTCCCACAGCCCTTGAAATCAAGGTGTGGGCCAGTATTGGTTGCAGTCCTCGGTACTCAACAGACTGCTGTGGGTTTCCTGGTGTTAAGAGGATATTTCACCACTTTGCTGCATGAGCGGGTATAGAAGTTGGTAATAGTCAAGTATATATTAAAAAAAGGAAGGGGGGAGAGGGGGAGAGAGAAGAAAACCTTGTCTTCTCACTGATCAGTGAGCTAATCAGCCAAGAGCAGAATGATGGGAAGAATCCTGAGCGCTGTGTTCCCCAGCTGAGCTTGTATTATCCAGTGGAAAATTAGCCTGGATACACGTGATGTGCCAGTATGCTTATCAGATAATTGAAAGAGCTGATACAACATATGTTTGCATAGCAGTCCATTTCAGTTGCTTCTAGTTGGTATACGTACTGGCTGTATAGTGGGTATACATGTTGCGTTACATGGTTATATGAATAAGCAGATTAATAAAGAAAGTATGGCTAGTATGCTGGAAGCCAAGGGTGAAACTGCACTTGAAGCCACTTTCTTCATTATCAAAAAAAGTAGTATGGTATCACGGTGCAATTTCTGTTACTGGAATAATATTATATAAAATGCCTTATGTGTGTAGGTTTGTGCTGTTGACATAAAAAATCCAAGAATAATTGCACTGTAGTCTGTTTACATTTTTATATAATACTTTATAAAAAATGGGTATATGAAAATGACTCTCCAAACCCGTCTCATTTACTGTGTATTGTGCTTGGGAAGGACTTAAGCACTCAGTAGCTGGCTCACTTATTTACTGCTTGCTTACTTAGTAAGGGCTTGAGTCTGTCCTCTTCCCTGCCCCTTCTCTTTTTCAGTCTTGGCTCTACAATTAAGAATATGAGAATCTAATTTTTAACACATTTCCACTGAGTTTTTGGCTGTTCTTCACAGCGGGTAAAGGTGGGGGTTCTGTTTTGTTGTTGTTTGTCGGGGATGTGCGTCTGTGTGCTCTGTTTTTACCACTGTAGCTGCTGGATAGTCACTGTGGAGGCATGCATAAGTGAATTGTATCCATCATCACCAGGGCATAGGTGTAACCTAGCCAGTGACGGATACAATTCCATCATTGTAAAAGGTAACAGTTGTTAATGAGTGTACATCAGTAAACACATTTTCCATGACTGTGAATACTTGGCTGTCAGAAGACCACAATATTGTGAAAAGATCTGCCACTTTGATCTGCTTGGCCTTGTGAGATCTATATAAAAATTCAAACGGTAAGAGTAGGATTATAAAACTGACCATTTGCTGTAAAAGTTTGAACACCCCAATGCTACTATTTAGCATGTTTTGGTTTGTGTTTGGTTTTTTTTTCCCCCTCTTCTTGCCTGATTCTTGTTCATGGAGCCAAATTCTTTTGGATTTTATGAACTTGACTCCCAATCCCCCGCCCCTCAAAAAAATCCCAGTGACATTATGGTTTCACTGAATTGCATGGGAAAGCTTCTACTGACTTCACTCAAGCTTGAAATTAGTTCAGATTATTATTTGAATTTCCCTTCATTTGATATTGTGTTGACTGCACGTACCTGTATTAAGCGCAGCATTTCTTGTTCAGTGTGCTTTCAGTGCATGCACGCTCCATGCAAAAACATTTCTGGTGTTTGAGACTGGAATGTGTATCCACATTTGTAGGAAACCAATTGCTATTAACCATTTGTCGAGTGAACATTGGAATCTCTTTTTCCTAGGAGCCATCATTTGAGATGCTTCCGTTGACAGGGAAAACAATAATATTTGATAGCTTTCCTGATCCTTCAGATACCTGGGAAATAATTGAGACTATTGGCAAAGGAACATATGGAAAAGTTTTCAAGGTGTTAAATAAGAAAAATGGCAGCAAAGCAGCAGTCAAAATTTTGGATCCTGTTCACGTAAGCTACTTAAATTATTTGGTTTATGCTTATTTAATTGTAAGTGAATTCATGTAGTCTTTTTTTCTTTTAATCTTGGCGGATCATTTGCATTAGAAGTGATAGTGAAATAAACTGCTTCAACCTGCTAAGTATCAGGCTAGCTACCAATGCATTTTTCCTATCATAACTGATCTTAGAAGTGGTTGCATATGGTAGAAATCAGAAGTATACCTTAACTTGTTACTTTAACTTTTGGTTCCCCCTTGTTTATCTCTTACTTTCAGAAGCAGAGCTGATGATTTTCCTTTTCAGTACCACGAGTCTTAGCTGCTTCTATTTTTACTGTTGTTCCCTTCCTCTTTTTTTTTTTACATACTAGCCAGTAAAAGTTACGTGCTTTTAAGTGTTTTAGATGTACCTTCAAGCATCTATTTTGAGCACATGCTTTTAGCTGAGTTACATGCTGTATTTTTATTGTTATTGTTGGTTCTGCATTTTTAGAATGTGCTAAAATATGTAGATATCACAGAGGGATCCATCTTTTCAAATGGCACGTGCTTCCATTGCACGACCTCTGGGCCGGAAGGGAAGAACATGTCATGCCGTGTGAAACGCTGTAGGTCTGGACCTGCACAGCCACACAGGGCTCTGTCTACCCGTGTGTATCACAGTGTCAAATTATGATCCCATGGCCCATAAGTCCACGAAATGTGTTTGTAAAAACATAGCATCTTGCATTATCTTTCCTGTATTTCTTGTTGAGCTACCTTTTATTTCATCATGCTTTCAAAGCAACAAAAGGAGGCTCATCTCAATTCAATATCACATACTTCTCCCAAAGTAAACATGATTTGCAGCCAAGCGATAAGGATATTGATGAATTCAAATGCATTGGAAACTCTATTTTTGACTCCATTGCTTTCTGTAAACAAGGTTCTTGTGCTTACAATGAATAGGCAGGACTTCCTTGCAGTTGGTGTTCATCTAAATGCCTGCATGGCAGGAAATGCTTCTGCTTTCATCTATTTCACAAGTGTTCAGGAATGATTCTTAAGTGGCAACTGGCTATGACAGGGGTTACTGAAGGCATCAGGGAAACTTTCAATGTTGTGTACACTTCGGAGGTTGTTGGAAAAGGATAAAGGATGATGACAGGAAGAAAGAAGAGGTAGTAAAGCTGATACTAGAGGAAAGAGAAATAGATTAAGTAGAAGATAAGAGAGCAGAACGTGAAGAAAACAGAAGAAATACAATGGATAAAGATGCAACATAAGAAATTGAAGAAGGGAAAAGGTATAACTTATGAAAACAGGTTCCTTATTTGAATGAAAAAATGGAAGTCGGTAATGCAGTTAACATCACACTCCAAGACTCGAATCTTTAAACTGAATATATTCTCCTTTTTATTCTAAGAATACTATTCTTCTTGTCCCCCTCCTATTTACAGGATGTCTGGAGTAGCTGCTGTACCTCCATGTTACTGTTAAAATAGCAATACTATGTTAGAAATAGGGTGAAAGCAATAAACTAGTTCTTTTTGTTTAAACTGAAAGTATTATTAGTGGCTGCAGAGGGAGCCATTGCAATGAAGAAAAATACTTTATGTATTTTCTTCTTTAAATTTTACAATTTTTTTCTTTGAAGATGGTTTCAGAATTGTGCCACTTGTGGCCTGAAAAAACAAGCAGAAGAAATGTGGTTTTATATCACTTGGTTTAACTGATACTGGGAAACTACATTATCATGGGTAATATGAGGCTGAAATAAGCATTTCATGTTTAATTCTTTAGAGCTCCCAGATTCTTTGTGTTGAATAACAGCTCGTCGTTTTGAAACTGAAACAGGAAAGTGAAGGTGTTGAAATGAGAATATATGAGGATAGAACTGAGAATGCTCTTAGTCTTGTCCTCAGGGCTATAAGTAAATACCATTGTACTTAAGGACTCTTAGCCAAATTATCCTATGTCTAAGTTCACATGAAAATATTCCCTCTAACATTTCTAAAAGAGGTTCTCTTATGCAGGTAAATATGTTCAATTCAACCAAATATTTCAAGTTCTCTTCCTTCATAAAATGCAGAGGAATATTTTTCTTTCTAGTATACACAGAATGAATATTCTATTCATTTAATTCTCTCTCTTTTCATTTCTCCTCATAATAGTAAAAATCTCATAAAAACTGAGTACCCCTCAGGAGACAGAAACCTCTATTAAATCACAGTAGGAAAGTGGGCTAATTTTCTCTTCCAATTTACCCAAGGCAGCCAGGGCTATTGTATGTTTTGTGTGTAGTTTTTTGGCTTTCGACTCCTTGTTTTTTTCATGTGTTTTTTTTGCTTTGTGGTCTGTCCTTTTGTTTTTGCCAGATGCATTTTCTCTCTTCTTATCTTCCACTCTTTCCCTTTCCTTCCTCTGCCACCTTCAGTGCCTTGGTTTGTTCTTCTTTCCTTGCATCTCTTTTTTATTGGCTGTGTTCTGTGTTGTGCTTGTGGGAAAATTAACTTAAAGTTCCTCCTTTTTTTGAAAGAGGAAAATTTCTGCTGGTTTTCAGCTACTCCAATAAGACAATCTCTAAACCCCTTCCTTATGAGAAGACTTATTCTTGTAATCTTAATATGAAAGTTTAATGGCCCAATTCCTGAAGATACTGGTGACAGGCAAAGTTCTTTGAGACCGCTCAGGACAAAAGGCTAATAGGAGGAACTTGGGTTGGATTTAGCATTGGAGAGACTTGTATAAGAAACAAGCGAGCAAAGTCCTCCTAGGGGCAGATGTATTTGGTGGTGAACAAAATGAGAAGAAGTGTCATTCACTGGGAATATAAAGCATCCCTTTTCTCTTGCCATGGTCACTCCTATTTGGCAGTGGTGAGACACTTTTTCGTCCCTGAGTAGGTGCTTTTCACTGAGATAAAATCCATTCATATGGATGCTGGAGTTCATAGGTAGCCTTCCTCTAGAATTGATTTTTCATTTCTATTTCTTTTGCGGTGGGTGTGAAAAGCAAATTGTATTTAAAATGTTTTAAATCTGGAAACTATGTTAACATTTTTTTGAGATCTAAACAATGGCAGGAAATGACTGCAGCTATTCTGCCTTGACTTGTGGTCAGGATGGATTGAATATTTTCTCAGCATGACTAAAACACAGGTAGTGTCCCTCAATGAGCAATTCATGTGCGTAGGTGGAAGGGGTGCCCAGCATTGCTAGCATCCGTGTTTGGTCTGAAAGGGCTTGCACAGCTCCTGGTGCATGTGTTGGCAAAACTTGTCCTCATCTCTCATCTCCAAATGGATTTCCCTCACTGTGTAAGAAACCCAAGGTCTGTAATGCAAGACTGACAAAAAGCCACAACTCTTATAGCTCAGTAGGAGAAGCCAGAGAGATCATGGATGTCACCAATTTCTATGATAGCAGAAAATGAGAAAAATTCCCAGATGATTCTAGAAAGTGGGGTGATAAATGAGTTAAGATGTGGCTGCAGTCATACTTGTTTGTGCACAGAGGGGCAGAGAGACAATTCCAGCTGCACCATCTCTAGACTGGGGATACCCTTGAGACTGGAGAAGTGACTTCCTGAGGCATCTGCATACCTACCCACTTGGAGGTAGCACTGGCTGTGCCTTGAAATGCTCCTTCCCCATTCTCCTGAGGGCTGATCTGTCATACCTGGTGCACTCATTAGTTGAAATTGATAAAGACCAAGTAAAAAAACCAGATGACTGTTTTGCATTGAGTAAACAGAACCAAGCTTTGTAGCCATGCAAATGGTACATTCATGTTCTGTTTGGTTTTTTTTCTTTGCATTATTTCAAACTACATTTGAATGGCCAGAAAATGCTATGAGCTGGGTTTTTAAATGGCTATCATTATTTATTTATTAACCGCTATGTTTTTCTCATTTGTGACACTAGGATATTGATGAAGAAATTGAAGCAGAGTACAACATTTTGAAAGCACTCTCTGATCATCCCAATGTAGTAAAATTCTACGGCATGTACTATAAGAAAGATGTGAAAAATGGAGACCAGCTTTGGCTAGTCCTTGAGGTAAATAATTCAGAAAAATAAGAGTTTTCTTCCAGTTAGCATTCCTATGTTGAGTATAAACTCAATGAATGAGATGCAAGTAATTTGTCTGATATTTTCCATTGGAGTGGCTGCATATGAAGTGATAAATGCTGTTGTTTAGTCTTTTCAGTGTTCTGAATTAATGGTCTGCTCTGAGTTCAGCGTTCTTATTTTGATATTATACTGATAGTGCTGTGCCTTCAGAATTAGGATATACATTCTCATAGGACTTCATAGGTTGTGCTACCTAAAATCTTTCTTTGGTTAAAGACTTGTCATGGGAATCTTCCTCTTGTAGCATTTCTTTAAGTATGACTAAGAAATGACATAATAAACCACTATGATGATTTTTTTTCTAAATGGAATGATAGAAATTAATTAATTGAATTGCTTTTTTTTGTGCAAATAAATGCACAAATAGATAAATAAGCCAATAAACACAGGCTACTGCCCAAATACCATTGAAATCAGCAGGATTTCTGAAAATGGAATGAGAGCAAGGTAAGGCCTGTAATTCGTGTGTTTCAGTCTTTGGTTTTGACTAATCTGGGAGCAAAGAGCGTGATCGTTACTGTTTTCATAGATTCACTATAATCTATTCTGCAAAAAACTTCCTCCTCTCCTCAGAGGAAAATGAAGAATGTCTCTGACAGGGATGGTGTCCTTTCATAACAATCAAGGGTCTTGCTGGTGTTTGATCAGTGTTTGATAAGGTTGAGATTGAAGAATTGCTTGTATTCTATAATTTGTCAGCTAAGTCAATACAAATCTCCTGCCAAATATCTCAATGATACAATGGTAATCGGAACTGTTGGAGCAGGTCCAGAGGAGGGCTACAAAAA
>BOSO01027882.1:0-16178 GCA_018403395.1 Gorsachius goisagi
GTTTTGCCCTCCCAGTCCCTCTCATGCCATCTATCATCCCGGGAGGGGTGAGGAGAAAGGTTGCCAGTGAAGACTGAGGCAAAAAAGTTGTTGAGTACCTCAGCCTTCTCCTCATCTGCTGTTACCAGCTTGCCAGTCACGCTAACCTAAGTAACTCCCAAATCAGTTATAAAAGACACATATTCCAATAGCTATTGGTTAACATGAAACAAATATTTCCAATACTTGGCTTTTTAAGCCTACACACATAGACCGCAGAATTAGGAAGTATTTTATGTATCAAACATTGCCAAACATTAAGAAATACTTTTTAGAAGCACAATAAAAGAAAGTTTAGCAGCTTCAAAACCAGAAGAACCAGGCCCTTCCCTTAAAAATTTGCTTTGTTGCAAGAAAAAAGGTTGTGCTACATTATTAAAAAACAAATTACAAAACAGTATTTCATAAAATTTCTTACCTTTTTCATATAATTAAATGCTGGAATATTTAAAATACCTGTTATTCTGCTACTGTAGTACCGAGGACTCCCATTTGCACATAAAGGTCTGAGCTTCACGGTTTTTACACAACTACTGGTCAGATAAACCCTTGACTGAACAGAACTTCTGCTGCAGCAAGAAAAGCAGAATCTAACTGAGGAAGTAATAAAAATTAAAATAGAACTAATTTAAGGAGACAACAGAGAGGGGAATCACAAAGGTGCTTAAAGCATTGGTTTGCCCTTCACTGTGCTTGGTGAACTGAGTTGCAGGGGTTTTTAATGAGGATTGATGACCAGCTGGGGTTAATGGCCCTCAGCTGCACCTCAGGCCATTAACTCCTCCCTATCAGTTATTAATCCCCAGAAAATACCCTGTACCTCTCACTTTATTGCTTAATCATAAGTAGCAAGAGATGATCAACCAGGCAAGATCCTGGCATGGTGTGAATGCTCCTGCCTCTTCACACAGCATGTCTTATGCTGTAGAACAAACTATTTAGATATTACCACACTGAGGTCACAAAAGGATGAAGAAACACATGTGAACAGAAAGAAAACAAACATTTTGTCTGGTGACTGCATTTCATATTTCTTCTTTAGAATAAACATAGTATTTATAGCTTGTACACTTTGTGGAATTATACAAATCTGTTTGCAATCCCACTGCTATTAGACTACTGGGGGCTCTTCTCTTTGCAGTTCTAGAGCATATAATGGGGCTAGTGTTCTTACTACCGCTGTTTTTAAAGCAAGAAAATACCAAGCAGATGTTATAACATACAGCCTGAGAAGTAAAAGCAACTTTGTCACCCTAAGACACTGCACCCAAGAGGCGCATGGAAGCATAGAATCAGAAGGCTGGAACCCTGTGCCTTCCCTTGGAAAGAGCAGAGCTCAAAGGGGAGTCAGGCCATCCCTACCCCTGATTTTCCCCACCCAGTGAAACAGCTGGCTTGGCCCAGTCTTAAGCCTGCATATTAGGAGAGGATGATCAGAGAGTTTGTACATGGAGTTAATGTAAGAGCAAGAACACAGCCTTTATGTTTTAATTTCCTTGTGGAGAAAGACTGTACTGGAAATTGGTTTGGCTGAAGAGGGGAAGTGACATTTGTATGATACAGCATCCTACAGACAAAAATTACTTCATCTTTCTTGAATATCTCTAGTCCGGAATCAAAATTTCTGAGAACATGACTATTGATCAGGACATATCTAAGTAACATACTTTAATTCATACCTACTGAGTTCACCTGCTCTGGAAGATGACATACAAATACACTCATAAGCAATCTGAAGATCACCTATCCTGACTGCATCTTCAGTGCGTAACTCTACATCCTCTTACAGTGTCATTTTATATCAGTCTCACAGAAACAGCAAAAAGGGGTTACTTTTGCATTTCATTCCTTCCCTTTCCAGTATATTTAGACTGCCCATGTCATGAGGCTTGTGGGGCACTGACATTTTTTTAAATGGATCAATAAATTATGTCCTCAGGTATTTGTGAAAACTTACAGGTAAAAGAAATCATAACATCCATCCTATGAACAATACCATTTATTTCAATGGGAACATCAGTGTCAATAAATGCTTGAAAAATTCCAGTCTTTAGGGGACAGACAGTACCTCAATCCCCAAAGGCTACAAGATGTTGATTACTATTATTCTCTTTAAATGGAATAAGATCACATTGAGCTTCAGACCAAAATATAGATCCTTTCAGGTCACATTTAGCAATGATCCATGGTGACAAAAATTAAATCAATTACATCTTTTATTTGTATACAAGTCATACGTTAAATGAATGTTCTGGTGCCCTACTTAAATGTAATTATCTATAAACACACACAACATTTTTTCTGTTCCTTCTAACAATGTCATATCTTTCTTAGTTACAGGCAGGACACACTTTGAACATTCAGCAGAATAACCCCCACTTAGAAAGCTACATCTAGAAATCAACATTTGCTCAATGCAAGTTCTCCCAAGAGCTGGATGATGTCAAAACTAGCAGAAGAATCAAGAAAAAGGTGCTAAAAAGAGGTAGTATATTTAATTTCAGAGCAGCTTGTTTAAGTCCTTACACCACCTCAGCTGTAACATTTTCATCAACTTCAACAGGCTTTGGATCAGGCTCCGAGCTGGAATGGAAGCTGGTGATAATAGTAGGAGTGCACTGACTGATGCCAATGGGCTTCGAATTGGCCCATTATTATGAAAGCTGTTTACAAAGAATGAGTAAGTAATCCACACTGTACTATGTACACTACCTCACTACTCAGAATAATTAGGCTAGTGTGGCTTACTGACTCACTGTTTTTACCATTTGCACAGCCACTCGATGTCTTGGTGAACATTTTCTAAAGCAAATTTAAAAATCTTTTAAAATTCAAAAATCCAAAGATTTTCACAGGGTTTATTAAAATAAAAAAAATACAGTGGGACCTCTCTTCCTCCTACACTAGTTTCTTTTAACCTAACAGACGAGCTAATCCTGATGAAACATCTTTACATCAACTGCTTATGTTTCACAGAATTTTTTCCCTAATTACTTGAATCACATACATCATAGTCACATTTATTAAATTTTGTTAATTATTAGGTACATTCTCACACATAAGATTTTAAAGATTTGTTTAATGTCATATCTATATATAGTACACAATTAAATCATTATATTCATTAAAGTTACTCATTTAATTCCTTTGCTTGGCAGTAGGAGACGGAACTATGAATACATGTTTCAATTCGCTTTAATACTAAAAGCCCGCATTGCAAGCAGCAACAAGAGTACGTTTTTAAGGATCACCTGTGAAATGTGCTGGACTTGTAACGTCAGATTCTGAACCCTTCTATTCCTGTAAGATATTTACAGAATAGAAGAGATTCCTAACCAGCTATTGTGCCTGTCTCTTAGAATGGGGATTAAATAAGCAGTTATATCCACCTTTGCTTTGGCACTACATTTTTTGGTAAAATACATACTTCAACTCAACTGATTGTCAGAATGGGCTTCTGCAGGGACTGATGACTAAAATTTCTTGGTTAATGTTATTTAATAGTCATTCACAATGGTCTCTCCTGTCCTTAAAGGACATAACTATATCATGAAAACAGTGCTACTGAGTAACAACTATAATATAAACAAGGTTGTTTTCACATCATTATAATGATCGTACACACTTGTGAGAGAATTGTTCACACAGACATCTATCAGTCATATAGTAGATGGTGATCACAAACCACTGCATATGGCCTTTCAGAAACCTCTCTTGAGGGGATTTTGGTCACTAGCATTCATAATGCCCAAACCAGACAACCTAAGAATTCAAGTTAGCAGCTGAGAGAGAATAATTTCTAGAAGAGAAGCCTGCTTGTATTTCATGGGAAAAGATGGACGTAGGGGCAGCTCAGCCCACTGAAGATCTTCGGACAACGGTCTGTATACTTGGGAATGGTTCCTAACTCCCAGTTTCAGATGCTGTCTTATCCCATGTTCCTCTGTATCGGGTCGAAATCAGGTATATATGCTCCCTTCTCCCATTCTGCCCTGAGTACTACAAGAAGGAAACCCCACCTTCTTGGCCAGAGAGGCACCACAATACACTCCATCTAGATCCCTAATTTGGACCTAATAAGACTGATGTCTTACAGCTTGGACACATGCCGCACCATATACTCAGAGGTCAGTTAGATGCAGCCTTAGAAGTACAGCCTATAGCTAACACAGTTCTAAATTAGACCCCTTCGGTAAATGCTTGCAACTGTTTGGGATGAATCCAGTCTCAATAGCTACTTCGTTAACACAGTTGCTTATTAATAGCAAAGATTAAGACATATTCATCACTAATTTTCTGAAACACAAACCTTAACTTTGGTATAGTTAACGCTTTTCTATCACTCTACAGCTGACAGTGACAAAACAGAACAAAATACAACAGTAATATAAAGCAGCACTATAAACAAGATGTATTTTCAACTACAAAACTCGCATGCATCTTTAACACTCCAAATATGGATCTATATTCAATTCTTTAGAATCCAGCTTGCATTTTGGATATAAATTTGCTTTGCCTTACTCATGGGGAGAAGGAAGAAGTCTAATCAAATTCTACTGAGTGTTTTCTCTGCTATAATTTAGTGGTAAAACTGGCAGGCTGCCTAACCACGTCAAAAAGGGATACATTTGAAATGTTGTAACTATAAAATAACAAGGAAGCTTTTAGCCACATTCATGTAGTGGAGACTATGAAAATGTTACTTGTAATGTGGTTAGCATATGAAAAGATTAATCTAACAGGAAAATACATTTTAAAGTTGTGAAATTGTCTTGCTTGATGTATAAATATTTTATGTAAATAAAAGCGGATTTGAGATTCATATAACATTTATATATTTTTAAAACTAAAGGCATAGCAACTGACTCTGCAAAACGTTCTTCAGTAATACTCTCACCCTGCTATCTACACTAACGCCTTTATTTGTTTATATTAGCTTTTACCCTAATGAAGATGGCGCCGGTGGTTCTGTCTGGCTAAGCTGCTGACAGGACACCATCAGCTTGGATGGAAGGCATCACCGAGAGCGAGCAGGCGGTTTTTCAGCTCAGTGACTCCGATTGCAGTCTGCGGTGGAAGAAAATTGATGCCAATGGCAGGATAAAGGAAAGGTGACTTTTCCTCAAGACCAATTGGAGAAGTTTGAGAAAACTGGGGAGATACATAGGGATGCTGTTCTGAGCACTTTGCGCGTCTGAGCTCATCTCCTCGAGTTGTTTTCCTTTTGCCACTTTCTTCACCAAGTGTGTCACTGGAACGTAAAAATAATTTTATATTCTTGAAGATTTGGAGACAGCTTTTAAATTCTGGAGACAGCCAGAGAAGGGTAAAGGGGTCTAAACACAAATGAAGAGTCAGACATTCTTTTTCAGTTCTGATCCAACTTAACTGGGTTTTATTTTTATTTGGTACAGTTAACAAATCACCCACTGTTCAAGAAACACCACAGAATGGCCTGGCAGACTAACGGCCCACTGACAATACCAAGTAATTTTTGTAAGGTGCAGACAGGTGCTACCACAACCATTACTTCTGCAATATAAAAGGGTGGGATTCCTTTGTGGAAGAACCAACACTTTCTACCACATTTCAAAGCATTTTCAAAAGTTGTGGCAGCCAATGAATGTCTGAGTCAAGGCTCAAAGCAAAGACCAACAATTTTACTGCTTTGGTGGCTCAAATTCACAAGTCTGTAGAGAACAAAAATCTGTTCATTAAGGAATCTGCAAAATGACACTTATTTTCTTTGGAAGCCAGGGAACATTAAAACCCAACTGAAGAATTGAATAGTCTTTACCTGGGTACTGGGGAATGTGATGAGTTTCTGCATCTCAAATCATAATTATGGCATTAGGAAATTTTTTATTAACTCTTGTTAAAAAAAAATTTCTGTGATCCATATAGCTGTCCAATATACTTGTGGATTTAACAAAAAGACTCATTCTAACTTAGCAGCACAGTATGAATTATTTCTCTGTTGTTAAATCTAAACAAAACTGAAAGCAATAAATACAGTGAAGTCTATACAGTGATAAATACAGTGACATCTATGGATTTGTGTCAGCAGGTTAATCAAATCAAAGGAGTTACAGTGAAATAGAAATATATTTTCCTGGCTGGCAGTGTAGCCAAATTTACACAGTGCAAATCTGTATATCATTCTGCTATTGTAAATGTTTGTGAATTTGGGGGGCAGGGAGAGGGCTGGGGGGCTGACACTAATCCACACAAAGAACTGGACAATTCAAGCACTTCTACAAACCTGACCTCAGACCACCGGCTGGACTCATCTAATGCATCATCAGAAGCATTCTGCTCCAGGTTCCCAGGTTTTTTTTGAAGGCATATATGTGAGCCAGTACTGAACTCCAATGGGATGCCTCTGAAAATCAGGTAATGACCTGCCACATATGACTCTGAAAATCTCTCTTAAGCAGTAAGAAAAGCAAGGGGTCCAACTGGGATACAGAAGGTATACCCTGAGAAAGATCCAGCAAATAGCATTGAATGGAAAACTTAATCTCTTGAAAATTCCTACAATAATTTTACCAAAAAGCATACTGTACACAAAATAGGTGCTCATGGGGTGGAGCTTAACACTTGAAGCAGCAAGAGATTAACACCAACACTTTCACCCATTATATACAATCTGAAAGCGGGGCAGTGGGGGGGGGAGGAAAACAACCACCTAAGCGAATAACCCAGTTCCCCAGTATAGATTTGCATCAGTCAAACCAAAGACTGTTTTGTTATTAATCAGGGAAAGAGAATCAAAAATGAAGTAATTTCTTTCTTTTAAATATCAAATGCATTGAAGCAGCAGTAATTTATTTTTATGTCATTATTTCTTTTGATACTATGCAAAATATCATTTCTAAATGCTGGTTTTCTAAAAACATAACCATTAGGATAGTTGTTACATATTTAATTTCATGCTCCACTCAGCATAAAGCAGTTGAGAGACTGCCAGCCAGAGCAAATTAAGTAACCGGTTAGATAATTTCCTGCTTAATTGAAAGCAGGTAGTTTTTAAAAGTAATAATTGATTTTGTTTCTAATGAGTGTGTAGCTATTTCTTCCTTTTTCTATTCCTGTTATTAAACAAGATTGCACTAAACCTTTGTACACTGTTAATGACAGGCACAGGAGGAAAAGAACTGGAGAAGACCGTTTATTTAATATGTTAGATTCCAATTGCATTAAAAAAAAAAAAAGCAGAATGGCATGTCAATATTGGTCCTCCACTTCAAGATCTTTGCTTCAAGATCTAATGCAGGTGAAGAGTTCTTACTGTCATGCTCTTCAAGGACAAGAATTCAGCCAGCAATCTCAGCTTAGTTCAAAGCGAAGAAGCATAAGTCATCCTAGCAGATAACTGACCTCAGCAAAACCACAAGTGTTCTGGAATTACTACTTGCCTTTTACTTTAAGGAATGGTCACTCCAAAAGAAAGCTGTGATGCCTAAAGACGACAGATAAATCTTTGACTGACAGTGTTATATGCTTTGGTAAAAAAGGACTTAATTCTCCATGACTGTTGAAAAAGCACCTGTCAAAAGCAGTTAATTCACTTGAAAATTATATTTAAAAACAAAAGAATAACTGTTCTATTAAAATGTTTGAAAAATATTACATTTTCTGATCTAAAGAAAAGATTAAGATGACTGTGTCCATCTTTTTTTCTTCCACTTCTTTGAAAATTAACAAAAGAGAAAGCACATTCTACATGCATAGAAAGTATTCCTGCAAGCTTTGTATTAAAACCCAATGTTTTGACAAGTTAATATAAGAAATAGTCAGATTCCAGTGTGACTCATTTTAGACTCTATCCTCATAACTGTTGAGTACCTGACTCCTTCCCTTCCACAGGTGCATATACATAAGCAACAATTCCCTGGAGTAAATGATACTGATTTTAGACTCTAGCTTGTTTTGTAATACATCTGTATAAAAATTAGAAGCTATAGCATCATATATGCATACACATGTAGCAGATTTATAACCATCGCGAAATGCTGAGATAATTCTCCTAATGAAAAATCATTGCTGATTTCAGGCTGGTAGGTATTTCCCTTGTTGCTATTACTGATTAGTGCGCTGAGACAATTAAGACCTGCACCAGGTAGAGCAAGCAAGAGTTCTGCAGCCTGTCACTAGCTTGATCCATGCATTACTGAAAGCATTATGTGCAGTTCTAAGTATTTAAATCTGGTACTTAGAATACAAATCCCTCTTCTGAATTTGCAGTCTTACATGCAGAGATTTCAAGAACAACGCTCTATCCTCACAGACATAATAAAGAGGTATGCAAGGGTATCATAAGATTTGGGGTTATCTTCTTTAGTTTGTGCTAAGAAAGTACAGTCACTGGCATTTGCTAGTATGCTAAATGACAAGAGGTTTTTTTGGTTTATCCACAATGACAAATCTCTAAAGCAGTTAATAATCCTAACAGCAACACTATGATTTTCTTCTGAAAATTACAGTTGCTAACCATAATGAATTCTCCTTTTATTTAAAAGTCATCAATACAGTACTTAGAGTTTGCCTATTTATACACAATGACACTAAATCATGCCTGTATTCTTGATAACACACCCACTTTTTCCACATGTGAGTGGATGTCCACATATGTGCAGATAGAGCTTAAACTTATTTACATGTAGACACCTACATATGCACCTCAATCTGTAATAGGATGATCTAGAATGGTTGGGGAGGGAGGTTGATTAGTTCAAAACGGGGATTTTATTCAAAGAAGAAAAAATATGAATAAGCCATACAGTTCATCCCAAGCAAATACCCAAAGAACACCACATCATCACATGCTGCTTTTGTACATAATCATCACAGGGGCAAAACAGCTCTAAAACTTCCAGAGTTTCTCTGCTTTGGATTAGGAGTGCTTCATCTATCTCACCACTTCTGAGGCTAAATGCTGTTGTTCCTATCAGTTCAAGTTTTCAGTTCTGAGAGTAAATGAAATTATACCCAGCACACAAAAATATAGCAAATCCTGACATTAAGTAGTAGGTATCATGGAATGAAGTCACACATTTCATGTTTACTGTTACAGTCATTTTCAGTGCAGCAACACGATTACCATCTCCCCTTCCAATATTTATAGCATTTCATAGTCCTTTTGTCTCCTTAGAGATCAAAGAAAATGACTATTAGAACTGCAAATTGTTAGGCTGCCCATCACAGACTTCAGGCCAGGGTCATTTACAGCTCAAACTTGTACAAAGAGAAGTTGTGGGAAAGAAAGACAAAAAAAGAGGTAGAAGTATGACCGAAAACTGGAGTTAGGAGAAGAGGAAATGCTTTACTTCATAATATCCAAAGGAATACTTTCTGAATGGTCTCTCCAGTAAAAAGCTGTGATGCCGAAGGAGAGCGGAAAAACTTGGGGCAGACATTTCCCCTTCCCCCCTCCCCCCCCCCAAAAAAGGACTTCATTCTTTATACTTATCCAAATACCACTTGCTTAGCAGACATCCAAATTCGAATTCAAGTTATTCAGAATTTATATCAAGTGACTTGGTCTTGTTGGTCCAGTGGACAAAAGCTAGCTGACGCTAAGAAGAATCAAAGATAAATACTTTCAATATGTGACTGCACTTTTACTATACTATATATACACACACGTACAGTGTAAGTACGCATATATGTAACTCATACAAACACACTCCACTTCTGTTTAGATTAATGCAGACAGTAGTACTAAAGGCGTGCTTTACTTTTGACACCTTCACCAGTCCTTCCACTGTTGGATGACAATGGATGTTTTGGTATTAGGGACAGACTTCAGAGCACTACATTGAATAATAATCACAGGTTGCAACTACTTGAACTGTAGTTGACCACAACAATTAGATAAGCTATCTTTAAAATCACCCCTAATTGTCCCCAGCTTACAGGTTCTCAGTTTTCCACTTAACTTGTGCCAAGACCTCATGGCCAATTAATCTGTAAATATAATCTTATGAGTAAATCTAATTTCTGAATAACTTTCTGTAAGTACTTAAGTGCAGCCATTTTCCCCCACAAGCTTTAGAAAGAAAAGGACTCTTTAAAGATTACATATTTATAACTACAGATTAAGATCAATAAATCATAACGATACTGGGTAGGAACTCATATTCAAAACATTCGTAATTAAAAGAAAATGTTAACTGATCTAAAATACATGGATGAGTGCTGTGAAATCTGTTCTGTGGAACAGACACAATGCTGTGTAACCAAACAGGTAAAAAGTTTTGAGGGAAATTAGAGACAAATAGCATAAACTGGTGTCCTTCAGAAGTATATTTATGTATGTGCAGACACACACTAATTCCAAGTTCTATATTCTTTGCAGTTTTAGACTGCAGTTACTGGCTCCTAAAAAGACTGGGCTATAAGAGCAAGAGTTTCTAGACAGAAGCATAGATCTAAGCTTCTCTTATCCAAATGACGTCAACCAGAATTTTACCATCAGCTGAAGCAAGAATTCTGTCGCATTCTTAGGAAATACAAAGTCATAGCAGCAAAGAATGATCCCTCCTTTATCAAATAAGGTATTTGAAGATGGCAGCCTGGCCAACAGAAAGTCTTTAACAGATCAAGATTAATTACAACTCCTAGGAAAGATGATAACCTTCTGCTCTTGCTCCAGCCTTAAGAACAAACGAGCTTGGAGAAGTCTGCACAAAAGCTAAAGTAAAGGTTCAGATGCCTCTTGGAACACACCATTCTTAGTCTTATCTTTTTTCTGAGAGTTTATAGTTCTCATCAGGTGACTCTCTGTATCATCTAGACTTATCTGTCATTCGACCTGGAATCACAGCTGCCACATCTGAAAGGAAGACAGAGAGGATAATACTGCTGACTTTCTATAGAAACTGCGGCCAAATCAGACTTCTTTTAAATGTTAAATGCAGTTTTTACTCTAATAGCTAGAAAAATAAAACTTCACTTTGGACAGTAAAACCTTCATGAAAATCCAAAGAAAGTTCCACACAAAGGCCCTGATCTTACAAGTTGACTTGTATGCAAGGTCATATTTAAGGACAAATCCATTTAAAATTAAGCACTATGGGTAGACCTACTTTCTCAATGGTTATTAATCTCAAACCATCTGCCCTAACCACCCTTATGAACATGTCTGCCAGAGGAAAAGAGGAGGGGGGGGGGGGCGGAGGGAAGGGGAGATGCATGGGGAAAAGAATACATTAGAGAAGACATGAGCTCCAGCACAGCATTTATCATACAGTAAGGTTACCAGCTACATAGTTTTCACTTCAGTATTTTAAATCTGTACTGGAAATCGTGGTTCCTAGGAAAATATAGTGCAGCATGGGTTGGCCAAGCAACAACAAAGAAGTCTGTATATATGCCATTAGATCCCCAAGGGCTTAAAGAAAAGTATCTTTTATCCCCTGAAGGGAGAACAGAAATGTTTATAAAAACCCAATCAAAACCTACTGAATAAAATATAGCTGTACAGTGAAAAACACATCTATTCTCCCTCCTCTCCCAAACAGCAACACTGGTAATGGTCTCAGCATTTAAGGGCCCCATTGGCAGGAGTAGCTATGACTAACTTAAGACAGGACCTCAGTTACTAGCTGAGCTCTGCTGCAAAGGCAACGCTTCCTCGCAGTCCCACAGTATTTCTTTCCGGGTAACCGGTGAAGGTCCCAGACAGCTATCCAACCTGTCCACGGTAAGGTAACGGGATAGGAAGAATGTCAGGAGTGCTGGAACATCCAAAGGCTCAGCAGAAGAAAGTGGCTTGGCTCTTCCTCTGAAGAGCCCTATTAACACTGGTAGCCATTTTCCACAGTTTGCAAGCCACACAGAATATTACTAGCTTTGACCATACATAAACTATATCTGCAGGGCTGTTCGTGACCTGTTGTTCCCCTGTGCAAATCCTGTAGGAATGACAGCAGGTAGGACATGAAAAGGAAACTCTACAGTTATGACGTGTCATCTCAACTGGCTAACATTAATATACCAGTGAACAGGCCTAACCCAGAAGAGTAACATGGAAATCATGTGTGTAACATGGAAATTGTGTGTGTTCAATAAAGAGACTGGAATTTCAAGGTTATAATGCTTAGTTTCCTGTTGCTGTTTATTCCAGGAAAATGGAATGATTTAGTAATGGGACTTTTCCACAAATTAATTCATTTTAATTACATTATTAGTAATCAAATTTGCAGGGTTTGGATATTTTATGTATACATACATGCACACACCACACAAAAAGCATTTTTTCCACACAGTTAAGACAGTTCGTAAAGTTAATATGAACCCTCTCAGGACAAAGGAAACTCTAGGGATGCAATGATGCATAATAAAAATGTGCTATTTTTCAGCTCTTATCCCAGCTCAAAGCCTGGAATATAACTCTCAGTCCTGGGCCTCTTTCCACCTCCTTACTCGCAATCAACAATAGAGAAATCTAAAATCCTGCCCATTTCATAGATTCTCTCCAGCACCACCTTCTCTCTAAGACCACCTCACAAACAGTGTTTACACAGACTATGTGGAGCCAAACATGAGAGTTCTGTGCTTGTTGCACTATGTACAACCATCCCAAATTACTAACTGCATATCTGACAAGCAAATTTCTTTTGCATCCTGAAAAATCTGAAGCAAATACATTTTGAGTAAGCCACAGGAAGAGACTCTGAACTGAGACTACTGTGTCTTCCATGAAGAAGGCAGATGCCAGGCTACCCTATAGGTGGCACGGGTCCAGACAGAGACTGAAATAGTCCCCAAGAGATACGCGGGAAGAGGCTTGTACAGGTTACTTGGTTTGTCAGTAAGCCTGCCACTGGGAAGCACAGCGAAGTCCTCAACTTACGCACCTTGTGAAGAGAGTTATGTTTTCTCCGTGAACCCTCCGCTGGAGCTTCCTCCTCCATACAGTAGCTTGTAGCATAGGCTGCCTGAAAACAGATCCTTTAGCCGTTCTACCTTCCTGAATGGGCATGGAGGGCTCATGAAAACCTAACCCCACAAAACAGGGGAAGAACTTTTGACTTGCTGGCACTCAGCATCCCTTGGCCTCTAAGCAAAAGTCAAGAGAAAAACTGGTTCAGAATAAGACAGCGTGTTTGAATATATTCCAGTTATCAGAAGCATGAGCCATGAAGCCCCAGTAATGCAAACAAACTCCAAAGATGAAAAGAAATTTCCGATTTTAACTTAGACAGCTGTCACTGAAGTACCCAGGTAAGCATTTTGCACTACTGATAAAGAAAGCCTGTCAAAAACTGTTTACAAATCAATAAACAGTTTCTAGCACATTAAAAGCTTTCAATATAATGATTTATTTTATTTTTACACTAAGGGATTCATTCTTTCTTGGATAAAGCACATTCTACAGAGGCAGCTGAAAACTATGCTTCCCATATTTCTTTATCAAGTCGCTGCCACCATCACAATATATAGATAGCCTTGTTTTGGAAAATGGGAATTGTTTGTTTGTATTTCAAATGGATGAGTAAAGCATAAAAAGCTTTGAACATGTCTCATAGACATGTCGGCCCACACCGCTTCACCAAAAGAAGTCCTCCAAGTTCAAAACTGACTGCCAAGGCTGCATACATGACATTTGCTATTTCAGTTCCTATGGGAGGGTCTAGATAAGATCCTTATGGGTAAGGAATAATGCTAGACAATCTTTAGCCAAATATTTCAGAGAATGTTTTAGGCTTTGCTTTTTGGAAATACTGACAATGGCCCCAATCCAGTAAAGCTCTAAAGAACATAATTTAAACACTTTGCTAGATCAGAACTGTAGCATGCAACAGAAGAGAACACAAATATCTGTGACAAACACTGAAAGAGGGAACACACAAGCACAGTTAAAGTTCAGTACTACAGTCAGTTTTTCCTACAGAAAATCCCATGTTCCTATGGATCTGCTCCCTTACCCATAAGAAAAACTAACGGCAAAAATTAACAGTATGGACCTAGTCTTAAACAAAATCCTCTTGTGCTACTGAGTCTCCCTCTAGAAACTTTCCTCTTAATGCTTTTAGTGGTATTTTCTGCCCAATCACATTTTGGTTTATGCACCTACACATACAACACCAGATAAAGTCAATCTGCAGATATACCACAGGTGATGAGTTGCAGACCAAGAATGCTGAAACAACAGAGGCACTGGGGTAAGCTCCACGCAGAGCCAATTCAGGTCTGAGTTCATGAGCTCAGGCTGCATCCCAGACCCCTGCAGATTCACAGCCATACGAGTACTTTCATGCGGCATGGAATATGAACGCATCTCGTAGAGCTTGCCCAGTTTATCCCTATGCTGTGCTCCCAGGAGAGCTAGGCAGCAAAGTCCAAATGGATTTGAGAGGCTCTGGGATGGAGCTGGTGCTGTTAACCCCAGAGTGAACTCAAGCCCCAGCCCTTAGTTGGGCACAGCACAAATCTAGCCTGGGACCCAGGATTGTAGGTGAGCTCATCTCTGCGCGCTACAGAGCACAGCATGCAGGCTCCAAATGGCGCTGCAGTATTCAGGCTGAATCAGTACCTCCAGTTCAGCACCAATCACATTGATGCAGGGTCGGGCCTCTGCAAGGACACTGGCTGTGCTGGCTTCCTCAGCACTCCTGATAACAGGAACAGGGCGTAGACACATCCAAACAGGCACAGATCTGGTTCAGCAAGACTTCATGCTTCGATTCCATAGGACAAGAAAGCAGCTGGACTGTATCCAGGCTCATACTCAGTGTTAGATGTTCCAGGCTCACACTGGCTCCTGATGAACTAATCAGACATCATTGCAACATACTCTTTAGCTCACATCAGAGTTTCCACAGGGCTCCCCTCCCCAGCATCACTTACGCTGGTTTGCTGTGCCTCCTTTGTACAAAATCCAGCTCCCTCAGCTTCTCTGCGCCCAGGTGCAGCTCCCTGAGAAAACGCATTATCGAAAGGTAAGATGCAAAGATGTAAAAGACTGAGCCTGACACAAAGGCTTCACGATACCGAAGCAAAAGAAACCCCCAAATTAGCATAAACTACTTAGAGTAAATCGGAATGGATGCGCTATGACTGTATTATACATAGACCATCTTTATATCAAGATGCCAGCACACCAGCCTGGTTCTTTCACATCTAAAGCATTTGGTTACAATGAGTTGTAATTTGTTACAACAATGTTAATAAATTAAAAGCACAAAGGGGCAATTACAATCACATTAAAACATTCTGTAATTTTGGAAAATTAATGTTTCACTAAGTCTTCATTTTTATGGATAAATTGAGTCAGAACTGTGCTGTTCCTACACCATACTAACTAGTATCAGTATTAAGCTTTTTGGAACCATATGGAAAGCTATCAATTTTTTTTCTTAAGGAGGATTCTCGTCACTTTGTTTAATATCACTACAAATTACACAGGCTAATATTTACAGATGGTTTCATGTAGGAACTGTGAATCAACAAACTGCAAGGCAATAGGTAGTTAAGTACTCACTCTCAAAGGAAGCATAGTGAGCTACCTGCCAGAGGGCTGTACAGTAAACCAGGAAGCTCTCTCACTTCTAATCCCCCGCTTGACTCAGTGCCCCTTTGGGATGTCACATGGGGCCAAACTGCAGCAATATCAAACTGGAGCCGTGAGAAGTTTCTGAATCACATACCAAAAAAAAAAACAAACTACCACCAACCCAAAATCAACCAACCAAACAAAACAACAACAGGATTGGCTTCAAAAGTCACGAGACCTTTTAATGTTATACTGCAGGTTCATTTTATTTGTCTCTTGCTGCTTCTACTTCAACTTTCAGTCAACTCAGACTTTTTGATCAATAAAAAGGGATATTTGCAAAGTTTGACATGAGCCCTAGGTTTTTCACAGAGACATCAAGCATTTTAAGTTTCTCAGATGAGTTTAGAAAGCCTACAGCTTTTAAGCTTCCAAAACATTTAGTATCAGATTTTCATCTTGACCACACTGCTGGGGCAAAAATGGCTCATGCTTAGGCAGCTAAAGAAAAAACAGTTTTTTTCAAAAGTACTCAACACACAGCAGTCTCGTATGCTGTTTCTATGCAATCCTTTTCCCACCATCTCAAGAAAGATACCACACAACTACAGAGGTGCAGAGAAGAGCACCAGAATGA